>OW679198.1:154652546-154920747 GCA_940337035.1 Agriotes lineatus | reverse complement strand
GATGTCAATGTCTTGATTAACTGAGTTGCAAATCTGTGCCATTTTATGCAAAGGAGAATTTTTTAAGATATTTGTTCTAGGGCTTTCAAGGTATAAGCAGTTCTTATTTCTGGCTGCTTGTCGAGGAATGTTAAAAGCCAATTGTTGTAACAAATTAGGGGTTTTTACTTTATTTTGCACAATTTTGCTTAATAGGGAAAGGGAATGGCACTCGCGTCTTTTTTCTAAGCTAGCAAAATCGATGTTTATTCAGCAGTTCGTCATGTGGTATGCCTCTCTGCGGATATGTACCATCAGTTTTAAGACTTAAAGCTTTTAAAAACCGTCTTTGAATCGATTCCAATCTGTCAACGCGATTCCGATAGTACGGGCTCCATATAACTGAAGCATATTCAAGCTTAGATCTCACAAAGCTATAGTAAAGCATCTTCAAAGTGTTAATATCTTTAAAATCGCGGCTGCTGCGCATTATAAAACCATATGCTCGATATGCTGATGATATGATGGCATCAATGTGATCAGTAAAAGTGAGAGTTCTATCGAAGGTAACGCCCAAATCCACAAAAGTATTTGGTCTCTGAAGTACAGTCGTGTGCAAATAAATCTGGGACAGTGTTTTTTTCACATGCAGATTCAGTTAAGAATTTGAAGAATATTTCCATGGATTTCCTCTTATCAGAGAGAGTTACGGGTTTCAGTACCTGTTAAAGTTTAATGTAACTCTTTCTAATAGCAGGAAATCAATGGAGATATTCTTCAATTCTTAACTGAATCTGCATGTGAAAAAAACACTGTCCCAGATTTATTTGCACACGACTGTACATCATTAGCTAAACTATAGTTATACTCAATAGGATTTGATTTTAGGCTGTAAGACATTACTTTGCACTTGGAGATGTTAAGGCTCAAATGATTTTCTTGGCACCAAAAAGCAATACGATTCAAGTTCACTGCTAACCGTTCACAATCCGAGATATCCGTTATAACACTATATAGCTTCAAGTCGTCGGCATACAACAAAAAATTTGTATCAACAACTTTCGAAATGTCATTGATGAAAATACTAAACATTAACGGCCCCAGGTTAGAGCCTTGCGGAACTCCAGATGTTGTGACGTACTCAACAGACTGAAAACCATTTACTTGAACATATTGCAATCTACTGGTCAAATATAAATGAAATAATTCGACTAATGGACGAGATAAGCCAACTGATAGTAATTTGTTCAGCAATATACCATAGTCCAGTCTGTCAAAAGCTTTAGAGAAATCAGTGTAGATTACATCTGTCTGGGACCGCTTGTCAATACCCTCAGCAATGAACTGCGTAATTTCCGTTAAATTAGTTACAGTAGAACGTCCTTCCATGAAACCATGCTGGTTGATGGAAATAATGTTACTTACATGACTTCTTTTTTCCAACAACATTTCAAATACCTTACAAAAATTACAAATTATAGAGATAGGCCTGTAGTTACTGATATTATGTTTATCACCCTTTTTATAAACTGGACATACTTTAGATACTTTCCAGGTGGAAGGAAACTTACTTGACCTAAGGCAAATATTAATTAAAATAGAAAGGGGACGCATAAGTGCAGAGGCACAGTCTCTTAGAATGAAAGCGGGAATGTTAACAGGTCCAGTTGTTCTTTTTGGTTTAATCTGCTTGAGTATTTCAAATACTTCCTCCTCGCTAACTTCATGAAAATTCAAATAATTACTGCAGGTATTACTCTCTATAATATCATTAACCGAAGAATTCCACGGTGTGGAGATAATATAAGACTGCTTAAATAAATCTGCAAAAGCATTAAGAATGTCTTGTGAGTTATCCAGTACTTGGTTTTTGTAAGTCATAGTATCGCAGATTTTTGAAGAACATTTCTTATTATTAATAAATGTCCAAAATTTGTTTGGATTGTTTGAAATATCTTCCTCGGCATTCTTAACATATCTATAGTAAGCAGTGCTTATTTCACGTTTAACTATTGCTCGAAATCGTTTAAATTCATGAAATGCATAAATGTCATTATCGCGCTTATACTTCCGCCAAAACTTTGCTTGTTATGGAAACTATACAATTATGTAATGGTATTATGCATTTATAATACGTAAATGAATAAAAATATGTATTGATTAAGCATCTAAAAATGATTAGTTTGTTATGAAAAAAAATCTGTAATGGCATAGAACAATACAATTAGTCATAACTGCTGAACGATGCAATTCAAAAATGAGACGATGGCTTTCTTACAGAATTAGTCATAATTTTTTGTCAAAGTGATGTCACAAGTTACATCTGATTTGATTATATGTCTGAATTATTGGTTCAAGCTATAGCCAGTCTGTTGTCAGTGTTCACTCTGTTGACATCCGTACATCTTTCGTGTGGGTGCTGATAAAACAAGTTCAGTGTAAACGTTTCTCAGTTACGACGTATTCTAAATTTCCATTTCATCTTTTGAGTTGAAGACATGTAGTGAATATTTTTTGTAGTGTTTTTGTATTGTGTGATTTTGCAAAATGCCTAGAAAGTGTGTAAATCCCCCGGATAGCTTTTGCTACATTTGTGGTGAGGTTACCCGATTAGGGTAACAGGGTTTTAGCTCAAGAAGATATGTTTGAACATAAATATCAAATACCCGGACCCAGGCCCAGACTCGACGGGTCCAAAAAGCCCAAGTCTTCCCAAATCTTAGTGCCACTGTGGCAATACGGATGTTAAACAAATAGGTAAGTAATAGTCATGGCTAACTACAGTTTTCTTTTACAAAATATAACTATAATAGTTTTTTTCGTTGACTGCTTGTTAATTTCAATATTAATGAATTATTTTTTCTAAAAAAGAATGGATTAATAGACGTCATTAATACACTGTTTTTGATTAATACACTCTTTTTCATTAATTAACTGTTTTTGCAATTTTGATGTTTTGATGATATTTTGCATGGAGGTTAATTGTATTAATCAAATTTTTCACCACAAAAAAAGATTTTGCGGCCAACGAAAAAATGTAATCAACTCGTTTGTTAATGGGCGATTAATAATTTCAACTATTAAAAGCACTCACTCGCTGTCGCTCGTTCGTGCTTTAAACCGTTTCGATTATTAATCGCCTTCATTAACACACTTGTTGGTTAAATAACTATTCCGTGTTTATTTCGACTCCAAAATTAACCAAGGTAGAGAAAATAAAAAATGTTATTTACAACACTAGTGTACGTTGTGGACTCTTTGTGAAGCAAAAATTATATTAAATCAATTTCATAAAACTGGCTTTTTTGCCCATGTAACTGTTTTTGAGATTCTTATGGGTACAACAAAAAAAACTTGCTCAGTATAGGTACTTTGAAACATTTAAGACCAATAAAACACTTAGGGCCGGTTGCAGAAAGCAATGTTAAGTCTGGTGTTAGCTAACATCGCGTCAAAGTGAACAAAATCGCATCAAATTTTGTTTACTAATGTATTAGTTACCATAAGCATTTGAGATTTGATTCGTTTTTGTTCACTTTGACGTCGCGTTAGCTAACACCAGACTTAACATTGCTTTCTGCAACCGGCCCTTAAGGTTAGATTCAAAACTTTCTTAAAATTTCCTCAACAATGTAAAAATTATCTCGAGTTCTTAATAACTAAATTATACACAAAGTCAAACAATAGATTGTTAAGATATTGAATATGTAGTGAAAATGAAAAAAAAATTTGAGTACAAATTAAGGTCACTAAATCGCTTAGCTATGCTAACATAAGTACGGAAATTCGTTGCTATTTACGTCAAACCAAACTCCAATTTTCAGTGGCATACAGATTCAGTTTATAGGTTAATAATAGAAATAAATTTACGTTTCTGTAACGCGAACACAATAAATAGATATTACATAACAAATCTTTTTAAATGTGATTTCGAAGGCTTTAACGGCCATTGTCATTAAGTAACAAACAACTTCTGGGATTGGATCGTGCCATTATTGAGGTCGAAGAACTCAATGTTCTGCCCCCTTTTGTTAGGAGCTTCATCAAGAGGAAAACCAAAAGAGCACGGTAACTCAATGTGTAAACCACGATATAGGCGAAACTCTTTCGCAAGGGAGGTTGATTCCTTGCGCTTCAAAGCCCTTTCGGATCTATGGTCTTCCCAAAATTCATAAACAAGGCACTCCCCTCAGGCCCTTTGTCAGTACCATAGATTCCCCTACTTACTCATTAGAATCGCAATTCAGCCCATTTCGTTAAACTTATATCCAATATAAGCATTGAAACGGATTTACTTGTGAGTTTCGATGTCACCTAAGGTTTGGTTCCGATACCTTTATTATTCGGCTACATGGTAAAGCCACGTTACCCGTCTTCTTAAATCATCTTAATAGTCAACATCCAGACATTAACTTTACCATGGAGATAGAAAGTAACGGTTCCCTTCCTTTCTTAGATGTACAGGTCTCTCGCCAACCCAGTGGCAACCTTGGTCATTCTGTATATCGCAAACCCACTCACACTGATCGCTATCTACATGCCGATTCCCACCATCATCCTACACAAAAACTTTCCGTTATCAATTCGCACTTACTAGTAGCAAATTTGACACCGATAAACTCGTTTTTTGAAGCTGTCAAATGCCATTTCCCTACCTGTGTTACCGTAGCTAACGTGATTTAGTGACCTTAGTAGAAGTAGTAGAAGTGGCTCATAGCAACACTTGGGATGCTGTATATCAGGGATGAGCAACCTTTTTTGACAACAAGCCAGCTATAAATTTAAAAATGTTGTGTGGGCCGCATGTCAGAAACTAGTGATAATACGAACACTGAATGATGAACTCAAATTATCTCTTTATTAACAAAATAAACCTAATACAAACAATCTGTAAAAGACTTTACGCAGAACTTCCCTTGTTGACATTGTGACACTAAATAATATTAAAAATGAAATTAAGTTAGGTGTAAAAATATCTTCACGTTTCTAATAAATTAGGGCAAGCGGACCGCGTATGCTGTCCCAACGTTTTGTGGAATATTGCAAGGAAACTGGCTATTTCTACCTGAGCTACGGAGCACCGACTCTTCGAATTCCTGTGTTGCAGCTGTATTTAGTAATGCCCTAATTTGTGCCTCCTTTTTGTATCGTACAACATTTATTCTGTATCTATTGGGGCCAATTTTTGGTAAGAATAAAGCCTGCGCTACGTACAAATTATTACTTGGATTTATTGCTAACTTAAATAAAAACTAAACAAAATTTCATTATGTATTTTAAGGTGCTCACACTGTACAAATTTGTCTGAAATTTTCTCGCTTTCATGCCAGGTAGATATATAATGTGTATGCAAAATATTGTCTTCCACCGACAAATAGTTTTTGAGTTATACCGCCAACAGACAGACAGACGGAATTTAGAAAACTTGTATTTCGTCGTCTAGGGACTCTGAAACGTGAAGATCTGAAATAATCTCGGAAGGTGATTTTTTCACAATTACAATGGCCAAGCTCCTTCATGGGGTGCTAGTGCCTCACCATTATTATATAATACTTCCTTCGTCTTTTAGATGAGGAAAGTAAATATTACAAAAATAAAACACTCATTAATAGAAATATTATTAAAAAACGGCGAAAGATATATGTGGAAAAAGATTATTTAATGAGAAATTTGACATTGCTTCTTTGTCACCAATCGGTCTATATTTGCATATATAGACGGCACAGCAACTCGCACACAGCTCTCTATAACCGCACATCATTTAATATCGATCGGTGATCGTTTTTAATTATTTTCATTGCGGAAAATAATTGTACGCAAACATAGGTGCTTCCAAAAAGTGTCATTATTTGCTTTGCATTCATATAATTTTGATAGAAATTATGTATGTCAACATTTTGAAATTTATTTCTTAAATCCGTGTCGTTTTGTAAATCTATTAATTCCATTTGTAACTCATCCGGATCTGTTTCCACTTCTCTATTATGTGGTGAAAAAAAATATTAAAACTAAGATCGGTTTTTCTGATCGCAATTCAAATTCCGTTATTAATTTTCGTAAATGCTGGGCATATTTTCGTCAGTGTGCAATCGTTATTTATTTTATCTTTAAATCTCTACTCTAGTATTATTAATCACTTTTTTCAAAACTAAAACAAATTGGTTGTAAAGTGGGCAAAGGTAAGAGTTCAGTTTATTAATATGTATCAAAAGTGTCGTTAAATTTTTTATTTTTTAGGTTTACAATGCCATTCACACCAGAACAGGAGAGTTTTATTTAAATGGCCCATTTTCGGAGTGCTACTCAGAATCCAGATGGAAATTGGTCAATTTGTTCAACAATACCCAGATGTACTTGTCGATTACGACGTATATAAATAACATTAGTGTCGATTAGTTCACCGCTTTGAAACTAAAAATTGTATTTGTAAAGGAAAACTTTCCGGTCGGTCAACTGTTTTAAACTTTTAACGGAAGATGCAATGGCAGGTATTCTAGAGCAGATGGACCAGAGTCCAAAAAAATCTGTAGCCAAGTTATTCCAACAAACTGGTCTTTCTGTTGGGACCTGCTATAAAGCTTTGCGGAAGAATCTAGATATGTATCCGTCTAAATATAATCGCATTCAACATTAGAAACATAACTGTGGAAGAATTAAGTGTTTGACAATATGACACGACGAGTGAATTTATGTCTGAACAGCGGCGGTGAACATTTCCAGAATTTATTGTAATAATTATTCCCTTGCAGCTGTGGTAGTGACGTATACTAGTTTTAACAATTTTGACGCATCTTGATTTGAGCGAACTTGCGAGAAGTAATTTCTAAATAATTTGAGATGTTATATTGTACTGTACTTCAATAAATTAAATGTTGAATTTCACTTATGTAAGAGGATTAGTAAAAGTTATTTAAACAAACAAATAGCAGGTGTCTATATCTGAAAATGATGATTTTTTCAATACAAAACTTTTAAGCTACCCAAATATAGGGCATTCTATTTAAAAAAAAGTAAGTTTTATTCGCCATACTTTTTTGCGACACCCTGTATAATCAAAAATATTTTAGTAATGTGCACCACTTTCGTACCTACAACTTTTATATACACAATATTCATGTAACTCTCATAGTTTTAGAAATATCTTCCACCCCCGCTACGTTGCCGGACTCTGTATTTATACATTACAGTAAACATTGCGCTTCCATACTTTGACCAAAATTATTTAAAAAGATATTTTTGTCAACTACACGGAAAAATTGCATGTTCAAGACATTGGAAAAGTGATTCTTCCATGCTCACGTAAAACTTTTGCATTCGCTGGAAAACTCTCACTTTTCTTAACTTGTAGAACAATCTACTATTAATTCACTAGCGATTTAAGAACAACTCGCTAGCATATAAACATTATAAACAGTTACTTATGGTTGCTATTATACAGATAATAATAATAATGCCAGTTTAAAATGACAAAGAAATAATAATTAACCGAGTTATTTAACAATAACAGTAACGGCGTAACTGGAGACTTGAGTTACCGCATTTATATTTTTATGACGCTCAACGCCTCAACGGCTTAAACCGGAAAAGAAACACAGATTGCAAGCAGCTGAAAATTATTTCGGTGGCACAAATAATTTTCACATATAATCTCATAAGAGTATTAATTCTTTCCTGATTTTTTTATTGCATCCAACAAAGTCGTATTAATTAGGACGCCTTCCAGAGGCGAGCGTTTCCTTTCCAGAGACTTTCCATTTGAAAATATATTTTTTGAAACTTTTCCTTACTGCCAATCTCTAGCGTGCTTTTAAAACTTTCTGTTGTGCAACAAAAGTTATTACATTCGTTGTACATTTTAAATGCGGCATATGCCGCGGGTTTCAGCTAGTTTTTAAATATTTCACAAACTTACAAGGGGACCTTACAGCTGAGGGGTTGGGGATTTTTATGAAACGGAATACCAACTGTGTGAGTTTGGTTGCCTATATGTTGCAGTCACGTGGGTATCAACCATTTTTGAAGGCACGGTATATTTAACCAATAGATAGGCGTAGAAATTTGAATAGCATATTACTATTGGTAAGCCGGTTGTACACAGTTCAAATTAGTTCAAATTAAACAAATTTGAACTCTCCCAAGTTTTTAATTGTTAATGTGTAAAACAGGTTTCTGCACTCTAGACTCCTCCCAATATAAATGATATATCTGCTCATTAAACAAAGTATAGCAATTAACAGTTGTTTATTAAAATTTGTGGTCTAGTTAGCTTAGGAATTATTGAAGTCACATCGTGCATTATATCAGATGGTCGGACATACAGCTTACAGAATCTAGATTGGCTCTCAAAGTCGGCCATAAACGGCGTTTTGATCACATTTGATTTCACTGAATTGGCAATATGTGGAAAGAAGTAATTGTCAAACATACAAAGTTTGGTTATATTTTAAATGACAAGTCATTGGTAGTGATGGGTAGAGGGATTTCGTTTAATAAGTGACTAACGCCATATGACAGATTCTTTGTGTTTTAAAGTGTAAATGAATCATTATCTGGGATAGAAGATTTAGCACAAAAACTAGAGTACGCCTCTGATTTATTGTGTCATTTAGCTTAAATAAGGTTAATAATTTAATGTCAATATGATAGATGTCAAAAATGTTACCAATACGAAACTTGGAAATTACTGAATTCTAACATTAGTTCCGATTTTCATCGCGCTTCAGTCTAGATTCTCTAAGCTGTATAACCTCATATTTAGTTCAATATTTGCTTCATATAATACACAAATTATTAATAATGGAAAGTTATTCGTATAACAACAAGTTACTTAATGTAAAAAATTTGCTTGTTGCTATTGCTGGTAACAAGGATTACTAGAAGGAGCAGCAGTTAAAAATATGCATGTAAAATACCCTAAGACATGCAGAGGCAATGATCGCAGCTAACTATAGTTACAACTATACATTAAAAACTTACCTTCCCTCTTTCAATTTCTTTGGTAGTCATAACAATAACACGACAATTCTCCTGCCATACCATCTTCCAGAAATCCTCTATCGTCGATGGAAGACAACCTGTAACAACACATTATAACAGAAGATGGGCAGTTGATTTTTATCAATCTCACCTTGTGTAGCAATATATATTTTTCCACTCGGATCACTCGGCAGCTCACATCCACCATGACTTTCATCCCATTTAATATAATTAGCATTTATGTAATCACTTCCCGGAATGTTTGGATCGGCATCTTTCAATTTCACTCTGGTATGATCAACTGAAGCAAAACTAAGTTAACCCTCGCACGCATAAAACGTTCCAGGAATGCTTACAAGGTAAAATATTCTTATATCTATTCTTATTCTTATTTTCAGCTTTAATGCCCTCCTTTCTCAAATATAAATGCTTGAATTCCTGCTGCTGTAGTGACTCGAACTCCTCCCAAAATCCTGCTTTGCCAAAGTGGTTTGGTCCATTTTCCTTCTGCAAGGCGAGCGAGTGAGCTGTACGCGAAACTTGGCACTGAAAGTACGGTACCTGCAGCTGCTTAACTCTGCTGTGAATGCCTGATGCGCTGATCCTGGTGGCGTTAAAAGGCTGCTTGAGATGCACGACGGTGCCCGATGTCTCCACCATCGGATTCTTCTTGTAGTGCTCTATTAGATCTGCTAAACTGTTGAATTTTTGTCCTCCGCCAACGTCGAAACAGTTATCTTGGCAGCGGATCATGACGTGCGTCACACGATCGTCGGTTCGGACAGACAGCACAAAATCTCCAGGCTTTGACTGACTCTCGCGCACTAAAAAACTGCCATTCTTTCCTCTTTCCAGTATTAGCTTTTCTGCCTCTTTTCCACTCAAATGACCATGAAACCACCTACAAATAAATTGAAAATTTGGAAGTTGGAGGACTTCATCTCACGACTTTAAGTATTGTTGAATCTTATTATTAATAGTAAAACTAAAACGGAACTAACGACAGCTCTTCTATTAAACAAATATGCGCAGAAGAATAGGTATTTCCACATAAAAACTTCCACTGACAAACAAATAAATTTTAAACGACACGAAAAGTGAAACCTAATTTGCATTGATTAGAGATCTACATGTTAACTGCATTGAACAACAATGTGCCGTGGCCACTATAATAAATATTAGCGCAAGTGCTGTAAAAACAGGCTAAATAGTTTCACACGACACTTAAAATTATTTACTGTGATATTACAACATCGGTGTATGATATTTTCGTTATCTGCGCGCTATTCTGTTTTCAAAGTTATAGTAGTATTTTTAATGTAACCGATAAAATTTAAAACATTCATATCTTGTTTATATTTGCTTTGGCAAAGTTATTACGTTATATATGTACTTTAGTAACTTGCTGTTTTACCTAGTTTCCAAGAGATGGCAAAAGAAAAAAAAAATGATACAGCACATGATAGTTTCTTATAAGACTTTAAGATAAATCTACAACAAATTATAATGCTGTTTATGCTAAATATTTAGCAGTTGTACCAGTAACATGTTCTTTATCGTCTGGTGTAAAACTTAACTATGTTAGGTAAATTGTGTCATATGGAAATTTTGGTTGTATTAATAGTTAGAAAAGAGTTTCTGCCAGTTTTAGCTGGGTTAACCTACTGGCCTCTGTCAAACTCTACGTTTTACTAGTTAGCAATGTCGTTCAAAACATTTTATATGATTAATTAATGGTAACTGACATGCATGCACATTTATCTACCGCTGAATAAAAACTACATTTCCTTTCTTGTTTATTTGAATTTACAAAATATAAACTTTAAGTTTAGATAAACATAAAGCATTGAAAAAATATTACAAATATCCACAAGGTTTGGAAAATTTTATAAAAAATTAGATTCGTTTGAAACAGTTTTAAACAGAACTTTGTAACTATTAAAGACAACTTAACCTAAAGTTTCTGTCTATCTATCTATCATACATTCTGTATTTGCTCATTTTTTCTGTATTTTAATGATCTTTAGCTATTTTACAGATGTTCTCTTAACCAATGATCTGCTCCCCATTTTTCTCTCTTCTGGTTGGATATGTATCTATATTTAATAAATGATGGATAGACGAGAAACTATTTTATTTTTCTTTAGTATAAGTAAACGAAAAAATGTTTTGCTAAGAGTAATCTTCCTAAGAGTAATCTTCCTAAGTCAAATTTGTTCACGTGCTGCTTTAAATACATTAATTTAATTAATGGAGTCGTCAAATGTCTCTGTTCTTTTGTTTTTTAAGAGCTACAACCATTTTTAAAGGGCACCGTACATATGTTCATCGTTATAGTTTACATTTCTTTGACAAACTAAAGCTTGTATAGTCTTACACAACAAACTTTTTTTGAAAATCATAGAGTAGCAGTAATGGTTCCCGTCATGGGTGCAGCTATACTATACATAGACAATAGTTGGCTGTGATTTCATTTTGTTAAATTGGTTATAAAAATTGCACAGCCTGCAACCGTGCAATTTGTTCAATTCTATGTAGACTGACATTTGTTGCCAAACGTTGTTTAACCAATATTACTTAATTTTTTATTAAAAATTCAATTACAAAAATGGTTTCTACTAACATATATTTAAATCGTGAGAAATTCAAGTAAAATTAAACCATACTAAAAAGTGCCTTTAACTGGCAACATGAAAATAACCTTAAAATAGATGTGACTTATGTTCTGTAGCATTGGAGAACACAGGAACACAAAACATTGAGCAAATGGACCAATTTTCTGTAATTTGATGGTTATATGTACGCTTGCAACAATACAACTGTAGATGTAGCTGTTTGTCGTGGACCAGGTTTAGGCATGTGGAGTACCAAATACTTAGAAACCAACTTCTATGGTCAAGTCCTACTAGAATTTTTCTGACATTAAGGTGCTCCAACCTTAGCAAGAAATCTTGTACATGCCACGTCATAGTAACATAATAGTACAAAAGCCAGGAACGGGTTTGCTTACCGTATTTTTAACAAGCGTGTAACTGTTATGGAAGGTCCCTTTAAATATACTAAGAAGGAAACACAAAGTCTGGCAAGCATGCGGTGGTGGTTTTAGCCCCCTTGCGTCCTTGAAGGATGGCAAAAAAATAAGAAAAAAGTATACTAACAAGTTTAGCGCTCTGCTATGATAAAGATAACCATATTTTATGTAAGTTAAAAAATTGACAGACGCTTTCGTGGGTGGTAAGTTTACCCCAGATTCGCACAAAGTTGCATAATAAACTTAACCATTTACACTAAAATATCGAGAGATCCAAAAACAAGTGATCCTCAGCTGGCTGTGGCAATTCAAATGTATGAATAATATGTTGGTGGCACTATAAGCCTATGTCAAATTCAAGGTTAGCAGGTTACGTTTTGCGTCAGTTTTGACACAGACTGCTAACCTCGAATTTGACACAGACTTACAGTGTCACCAACATATTATTCATAGGTTTTGTGTGAGGTTTGACACACTATTCTTTTCCACCATTCAAGGACGCAAGGGGGCTAAAACCACCACCGCAGGCTTGCCAGACTTCGGGTTCCCTTCTCAGCATATTCAAAGCGACCTTCCGTAGCAGTTACATGCTTGTAAGAAATCCGTTGCTGCCTCTTGCACTAGAAGGCCACAGATTTTACAAACTACTCACAACTGTAAAGTGATTAAATACAATACAGAGTGTCATAATTAGGTGCAATAATTTAACTAAAACTTCTTTAGGCCAAAACAATGCAATTAACCTAAAATTCTCCCTTAAAAAGATACAGAGTATTAATAATTTTGTTTTAAATTTCTATTTGTGACTAAGTATAACGTGGAAGTAATTATCCGAATAATTAACTACAAAATTAACAAAACCATGACTAAAAAATAGAAAACTATAGCAAATGTTCGAAATGTTCCCCTCAAGCCACAATACAAGCATGGCACCATTGTGTTAGCGATTCATATACTTGCTGAATATTATAGTTTTCACGAATTTCATTAGTGCTTCGAAAATTCTTTTGCTGTTCCCTCGTGTTAATTACTTCATGATAAACTAGCTGTTTAAAAAACCCCATAAAAAGAAATCCAGCAGGACTCCTTGGTGGTCATCACACAGGACCAAACCAGCGAATCCATCTACTATTGAAATAGTCATTTAAACATTCTGTAATGATTCTGTCATTATGAGGAAGTGCATCGTTTTGTTGGAAGAACATCCATGCGCCTGTTGCAAAAGCCATACACAAAAACGATGTCTGCTATTTCTCTTGAAGTAAAATCATCAATTTCGAAAGAAAATCGTTCTTTAAAAAAAATAGTGTCTTTCAAACAATTAATGGCAGTTTATGACAGCCACTGTCTTGATATTGTTTCAAAATAAAAATTGACTAATATAATCAGGCTACTTGGTTTTAAAAACTCAAATGTTTACTTTCCAAATGTTTTCATTAACACCTTGTATTTCTTTAAGGGGAGCATTTTGGTACTAAGGTGTATTAACTTAACTGGTTTGTTTTGACCTAAAGAAGCTTTAGTAAACATTTTTACATCTAATTATAACTCACTCTGTATATAATCCATTCTGCATGAAGGTTGGCCTTAAATTAAACCGTCATATTTATTTTGTTGTGTAACCTTCATAACCTCCACCAATTTACTGTGATCTGACAGAATACAATGTTGTTACCAGATGGACTGTATATTTTGTCAGTATATGTGGAGAAATATTTCAAACGTCAAGTATTCTAAAGGCCTTTCATGTACTTTAATAAAAATGTCTTCAATTACACAATTACTGAAACTGCATACATAATAAAAATTACTATACTTCAGCAACATTACGGAGGCATTTGGAAACCATAACCTCAAATGTAAACCTCGTTTAAACACAATAATAGTAATTTATGATGCAAGTAACGTTTTCAAGCTTTTAACATTACGAGAGAATAGTTTGAATGAACGATCGACGTTAAAAGCGAGTTCTTTAAAATTCTCGAGTAATGTAGGAAGCAGGTAACGTTACGTATATCGCAACACGGTTTATTTTACCCTAAAATACCAATCTTTTTAAAAAAATAGGAAAAATTGTTATTACTGACACAACAGCGAGACATATCTGCTATGGCTGTGGTGGTATCACTCAATACTGTATTGTTGGTAGCACTGTCAGGTTATGCTAAATTCGAGATTAGCAGGTTAAGTTTTGCGTTAGTCTGTGTCAAATAACAAACAAAACCTAACCTACTAACATCGAATTTGACATAGACTGACAGTGCCACCAACAATTCACGTCAGTACTGCCAAGTTAAATGCATCTTAACGCAATTCGTTGCTAAGGAGTTATTATCATAGTAACATAATAGGATAAAATAAAGTAATTTTACACAACTAAATTAGGGAAAATGTCATAGCTAATTTTCAGATACAAACAAAGTATACCTAACAGGTGACTGTGAACATTAAAGTGTCAACCGTTATTACTAGAATATTATAAGTTAGTATGATCAAAAAACTTTCATCTAGTATGGCTATGGAATAGCTCCCAATTTATGAATGCAACTATAGCTCACTTAAAAATCAAATGTCAAGTTTGACATTTAGATATAAACGTAGTTGCATTCATAAATTAAGAACTATTCCACATCCATACTAGAAGAAAACATCTTTTGATCATACTATACAGGGTGTCCCTAAATAGGAGGTCAATCTGTTAACCACATACAGCGTACATAATCAAACAAGTAGAGACACTCACTGTCGGTTCCTTTGATGTCAAAATACCGTTTTGCATGACCTTGAACGGCTTCTGGGGGGGGGGGGGGGTACTTTCGAATGATACTAACAGATGGCACCATATCACATATGATTGGTAGCAGGAGCTAGTAACTGCTCTGATTGGTAGAATTTTGTGCTGATAGTGAGGCTTAGAAATACCCCCCCGAGTTACTGTCCCAGGCACACTAGACAGGTTTCAACATTTCGAATGAGTGTCTCTACTTGTTTTGATGTATGTACGCTGCCACATATTCCTTGAGCAAAAATATGATGATTTAACTCAACTTACCTGTATACAAAGTTTCTTAGTTTAGCCACTAGAGGTCTTCAAAATGATTAGCTTTTTTAAAATTTTTTCAAGCAAATATTTTGTTGTGGCTAAACCGTTCACACAACTAAAATTTTGTAAGAGAGGAAATAGCTTCTAAATTAAAGTAACTATTTAGATAAAACAATTTGTAGTAATTATACAGGGGGTTGAAACATTTAAAAGTTAATCATTTTAAAGCCTTCTAGTGGCTAAACTAATCAACTTTGTATATAGGTAAAATTGAGTTAAACCATCATATTTTGAGCCAAGGAACTTGTGGTCTTCCGTTGTACAACGTATTTTCCGGACATCCTGTATAAATTGCATTTTATTTCAGGTAAACTACCCTTTTTGTTCATGATACGGCAAAATGTTATTAAGAAAAGATGTTCAGAATGAGAAATTATGGCCCTATACAAAGTTTCAGAAAGATCTGTCGACTTAGATTAAACCGTCATTTTTAATAAAACAATTTGTTTAATCTAAACAATAAGTCTAATCTAAGTCGACAGATCTTTCTGATACTTTGTATAGGGCCATATTTTAATTCTGAACATCTTTTCTTAATAACATTTTGCCGTATCATGAACAAAAAGGGTAGTTTATCTGAATCTAAAATACAATTTATACAGGGTGTCCGGAAAATACGTGTACAACGGAAGACCACAAGTTCCTTGGCACAAAATATGATGGTTTAACTCAACTTACCTATATACAAAGTTGATTAGTTTAGCCACTAGAGGGCTTTACTTTACTTCGAAAAATAAAGTTTCGAGGATGTAGGTGGCATAATGTCTGTATCTAACGCTTCTGTACAAAAATCAAACATTTCTATAAATGACTGCGAACAACCAGATTATGAACCATAAATCAACATTCACTGCAGGCAATATTGCTATCACCAAATCCTTTCAGAACTGTCAGTTCAACATGCGTACGTGTAATTAAACGCTGTTTTCAGTCATAAATTAAACAAAATGAAATTGTAGTTTTGTGTTATTATGTTTACCATAATACCCGAGGGAGCATTATAGATACTGTAATGTACAGTCGTGTGCAAATAAATCTGGGACAATGCATTTTCATATGTAGGTGAGTTGAGAATTGAAGAATATCTCCATGGATTTTCTGCTACCAGGAAAAGCTACATTTTCATTTACTTGTCAAAGTTTAATGTAACTCTTTCTGATAGCAGGAAATCCATGGAGATATGCTTCAAATCTTAACTCAATTTATATATGAAAAAACCACTGTCCCAGATTTATTTGCACACGACTGTACCTCATAACTAAGCAATAAATATACAACAATAAACTAGTAAACATAAAATATATTATAGTGACATTGAATTCACCTGCCATCTGTCAAAAAGTGACCAATGAAAATCCAGAATTTGATGTTTCTCCGATCACTCCAAAAAATATTAGCGGATATATCTTCCTATACCAAATTTCAAATAAGAATGCAGTAGATGGCGCTCTGAACTGAAATTCAATTTTACACTAATTAAATATAAGCTTGTGTGACTGCACGTTTTAGAATAAATTCATCCTACATAATTCAAATAAACATTGTAGGAGATCCCTAGTTTATCCACTATTTATCGGTTTTCCTTTTATATTTTTAGGATTCAATCTAAATGTCAAACTGACAATTTTGAAAAAATATTTAATTTTCAGATGGTTGTAATGATGACTTTGTTTCGACCAATCACGGCCATAGTTATGATTACTATTTAGTTCAAATAACTGCATGCTTATTTGAAATTTAGTATAGAAGGTATTCAAGTGACTATTTTAAATGATGTAGTTTTTATTAGGAAAAATCAATTTTAGTTTTCTGTTACTGTAGAAGTTGCGTGGTTTGTTGCTAGATTTACTGAAAACCAATTTGAAAAACTAGTTTGCTTCATTGAATAGTCTCTCGAATACCATTCTTGGTCAAAGTTAAGTCAATTACACTACACAACAAATGTTAATTTTTTTAATTTTTCTTTAGAAACTATGTACAATTTTTGTTTCTTTTATGGTTCGAATACTAGTAATAAAAACAAATGCATTCCAGCACGTCAGGTTTTGGGAAAATAAATTATTGAAAAAGTAAATGAAATAATATTAATTAGGTACTATGTAGTGAATTCTCCACATACATAATCGAAGCAGTTTGGATACACGTATGGGACATTATGAAATAAAAAGACGTTCAGCTATCTCAAAGCTGATTTACATTGAATCGAAAGAGTCGGTGTAGCCCTTATATACCTACATAGCCAGAAATCGACCAATTCTTAATTTTATTGGTTCCAGAGCAAAAATGGGCGTGTTTAAGTGCTCTGACGTAGGAAACGTGCAAGGACATGTCCACTCAAATGTTCGGCAGAACAATTTTTCTTGTACAGTCAGACCTCGCCGTTCGCGGGATTACGTTCCAGAAGAATGCCGCGAAGCGCAAAACCGCGATGCGCAAGTAAACACATAAATGATAAAAATGGGGTTAGGTTCCATAAACTACATTTATTTATACTATTTGTACTAAGCAACCTCAAAAATTCAAAAATACATACACGTGCGTATACAAACTAAAATTCCATACGTAACATAAGTCTGTCACTTGAACCTAGAGCTTGAATGTCCATTTGTTTATTCAAGTTATATTTTACAATTTATTTCTGGTCCCAATTTGGTAATAAGAGATTCAAAGAAATAGGCTCAATAAGTGGTGTTTATGCGCTTTTGTTTATTTTAACAGCGAATTAAAGTTAACGTCAAATTAGTGGCCTTCATAAGACCGGCCGTTAGTGTGTGAAAGCTGAAACAGTTGGAAACGTTGGAAATTCCATCCGCGAATGGCAAAGAAAATGGAGCACAAAGGTGCCCCGCGTAAAATCAAATCAGCGAACCGCAAAAACCGCAAACGGCGAGGTCTGACTGTACTATCTTTATTATATAAAAGTAACTTCGAAATTGCGTAAAATTTAGTGTTTTTTGAAAGAACTATTAAAGAACATTTCTTAAAATTCTGACGTGATGGAGCAAATTTGAAACCAGATTCAGAATCAGCATGACAAAAGACATAAACTACACGTATTGATGTATAAGAAAACCAAACTGTGTGTTGACCAGTGTTATTTGGCGATGGTATCAGTACTCATGTCCATTGCGCTTGGGATTAGCACTAGTGCTGGCGCACTCATCCTAATCATACCAAAGCGCAATGGACATCGTGATACCACCGCAGAAATAGTGGACATAACTTTGACTACTCATGGTATTACAAGTGATTTTTTTTTCCGATATCAACCAATCAGAATTTTGAGCCAATCATCATCTCTTAAATTTAGGATGTTGACTAAGAGGACCGTCTACCTTACAATATAGCGACTCACGATCTTTTATTTGGTACAAGCTAACTTGGCTTTGTTTCAAGTGTCAAATGAATTAATTCAGAAATGTCATCTGATTTTTCTAGGTTAGATCGTGCATTTTAAGCATAAAAAGCAACAAAAAGTGTGTTTGGGACAAACACCGATCATTAGCATTGATATTCACGTAATAAAACAGCATTGCGCTCTCTCTGGTATATACCTATTTAAATATAGTTCGTAGAACGCCTAATAATCTATAGTTTTTTAATATAATTTCATTATAATCCCTATGCAAGAAAATATAACATGTCCTACAGACTCGTATTTTCAGCTTTGGGATTATAACTCATAATATTCATCAAAAAAACATCGATATTAAGTTTACTATATATTATATTACCCCTGATAATACATAAACCATTATACTAGAGTAACTTCACTAGGCACCGTAATTAATAACTTTTGTCATCTTATATGGAGAAGAAGATATAAACTGACTCTGGAGGATATACAAAAAAGCATGGGAAATGAGAGAAGTAACAACAGACTGGGAAAAAAATCTAATAATACCTTTGTATAAAAAAGGAGAACGAGTACAATGCAATCATTATCTATCATCAATGAGCTTTAAAATATATACAAAAATAATAGAGAAAAGAATAAGACAACTCGTAGATGAGGAGATAGAAGAATAAGCAGCATTCATGCCACGAAGGCAGACAAATGAAAACATCCATATTGTGAGAAACTTAATAGAGAGAAGACTATAGAATGGTGAAGAAATTATCCAGGCGTTTATAGATCTTAGCGCAGAGTTCGCCTCGATAGACAGAGAAGTGGTGTGGAGGTGCCTAAACAAAACTGGTATGCCGAAATTACTCATACAAATATTACGATCCACCTACAATAAAGTGAAAGGAAAGGTCTAGATAGGAGGAGTAAGATCAGAAGCGTTTGCCTGGAAAAGAGGAATCAAGCAGAGGGATAGCCTTTGCCCCTTATTATTTATACTAGTAGTGAATAAACTAATTAAAAGCACTAGAAAAAGAACGAAACAGCTGCAGACAAAAATAGGATATCAAAACCTGGAGCCAATAAAAGTAGACACACTAATGTATGCAGACAATATTGTGTTAATAGCGGATTCAAGGAAGAAGATGCAGAAACAAGTGGACACATGGACGGAAGAAAGAGAACTGATGAAAATGGAAATAAATACACAGAAAAGTAAAATAATGGTGACAAATGAAAAACAAGTTACTTAGTAGATAAAACAAGAACAAAATGTAAGGACACAACACTTGAGGAAGTAACAATCTACGAATTCCTAAGAAGCCTTATAACGAATGATGGGAACGTAGGCACAGAAATAACAAAAAGGGCAAGAAAATCAACCAAACTCTACTATGCACTGAATGCATTACTACGGAAAAAGGAACTGAAACAAGAAAAAAAACTAAGAATCCATAATGCCATAACCATCCTAACACTGTTACATGCATGCAAAACGTGGACTGTGCAGAAGAGACACGTAGGGAAGATAGCTATGGAGATGAAACACAGATTAACGAACAAAACGATTAGAGAGATGACTAAACAGGAATCAAAGATGGGGAAAATACAAAGAAGACAACTAAACTGGTTCGGCCACATGACAAGGATGAGCCCAAATAGATTGACCAGAAGAGTCTGGGGACACCAAAGAAGACATGGGCACAGCAAATAGTAGAAATAGGAAAAGAAAGGAGTAAAACAATAGAAGACGTGAAGAAAATCGCATCAAACAGAAACGAATGGAAGAAATGGACACAAGGATAATGGAAGCCAACCCAACCCAAATCAGGCAGAGTATAAGGAATGGGAGAAAAAAGAAAGAAAGTCAACTTACATGTTGTTTCCATTGAGACGATTTTCAGTTAGGTCATTACAAACAAATTGAGCTGTTAATAAAACATTGAAGTGTATTGTCAGTCTATGTCAAATTCGAGATTAAAAGGTTAGGTTTTGTTTGTTGTTTGACACAGGCTGACGTAAAACTTAACCTGCAAATCTCGAATTTGACATAGACTGACAATACACTTCAGTACTGCCAAACGTATAACACATATCACAGTCTACCCTAATTGGTTTTTTATTGATCTCTTGTCATAAACAAGAGTCAAAGCCCTGCGTAATCAACGCAGAGCCACAACCACTGGTACTAGAAACTTGAAATTTGGGAGGAAGGTTCAATTTGTTACGTAAGGTAGTGCTAAGAAGAGATTTGTCGGAATTCGGTCCCTAAGGTGTGAAATGGGGTAAAATGTGTTTTCACAAATTCCTCAATATCTTTAAGCCCGATGAGATATTGGCTTGGGTGTTTTTTTGCTAAGGTTGCCAATACAAATGTCTATAAACGTGTTTCAGGACTTTTCCCTAATCAACCTCTAAAGGTGTGGATGTGCATTCGGGGTAAATTATAGAACCCTTCATATCTTCTGTTTGTTTAATTAAAACATTCCTTTTTGGAATATAGATGCCTTTTTAAAATATCTAGAAAGGGGTTTAAAAGTTTTTGAAAAAAACGGAAAAGTGAAAAGGGGTAGATGTAGATGATTAACATTTTAAATGTTTTTCACTGTGGGTCCATTTCAGAATCAAATGAAGTAGAAAGCAGTTTTTGAAATTCCACCCATAAAGGAGTGAAAAGGGGTAAACTGTGTTTTCATGAATTCCTCAATATCTTTAAAACCCGATATGATATTGATTGCAAAGGTTTCCAATACAAATATCTAGATGCGTATTTCAGGATTTTTCCCTAATCAACCCCTAAAGGTGCAGATTTAGAAGAAAAAACAAATTTTTGCACTCCGAATGAAGAACAGGCATCTTGCTAGTAATTCATTAATTAGCCACAAAACTACAAAGGCAAAAGTTACCAATATCATGTTTGGATGTGCAGTGTAAAATGCATTTATAAATAGTCTTACAATTATTTAACCTAAAATTCTTTCTAACCTAAAAGTAATTGTACATGGCATTTGAAGTTCCATTTAAACAGTTAAAATTTAATATTTTCCATTGTCAACCCTATTGAAAATGTTACTACGATATGTAGCATGTAAAAGATCCCTTACTAGGGTTGGAACTCTGCAAAAATTCTAAGTAGAACTTTGACATATGATGAAAGCAGTCGGTGTCTAAGGTACCTGGTACTCCATATGCCTAGACCTTGTCCATAACAAACAAACGTAGTGATTATAAACAAACTTATATTACGATTACATGGAGCCAAAACCAACTAGAAGTGAAATTTATTTAATCATTCGCTATTGCAAAGTAACTATTCCATTATAAGAATTTTTATGTATGGCTAACTCTTGCGAATTTTTTATTTGAACACTAAGAAAAGTAAATATGCTTTTTAAATACTGTGATACCTTCAAGCAATTTTAATGTTCTTTAAAAAATGGTTATTGTGGTTTCACTTTTAACAAACAACATTAATAAAATCCTAGCCATGCTAGCAGTATT
Source organism: Agriotes lineatus (assembly GCA_940337035.1). NCBI lineage: Eukaryota > Metazoa > Arthropoda > Insecta > Coleoptera > Elateridae > Agriotes > Agriotes lineatus. The sequence continues at coordinate 154,898,811 of OW679198.1, read as the reverse complement.
TGTAAAAAATCACAAACATGAATAAAAAACAAGTAAAACTCAACCATGTGGGCAAGTGCTTATAGTACGACCAAACAACACAGAAATTCATACTTGAAGAATGCTAGGGCTTTTCTCAGTTCGTGAACTGCCGTTGGAATAATAATTTGGGCTGCAGTTATTGCAATAATCGACGAGTTCACAGGCACGGGATCTCGCGTCATTTCAGAGCACACCCAGTATAAGACGACAGTTTTTCATATCAACATTGTGTCTGCTGCTAACGTTGCCGGACGAAACTTTATTTACATTCCACCAACTATACACGTTCCCACACTCACACACTTTCAGACACCTAACCCAGAATCAACTTTTGTTCAACGAAAGTTAGTCAGACACTGCAGGAAATTTTTATGGTAAACATCTACATCACACCTCCTCACATGCCGATTAGTGGGGGCACCTTGAACCATGCCTGTCAATGTCTGTGTCACAATTCCATTTTTTCCAGCTATGTCTAGAGAGAGTGTATTTGCGTACTTCGCCAAAACTGTCCACAATAATTTATTTGCTTGTTGATATTACACCAGATTGTTCCTGGGTATATGCATGTAAAATTCAGATTCCATAATTACGGTGCAAGTGTATTGACACTTTACATAAAAACAAGGTCACAATATGAAATATGAGTAATGAAATAAAATAATAAAATTTAAAAACCTTGTGCAAAACAGGTCTCTATTGTCAGTATACGCCTTGATGTTGACATTGAAAACGTGAGGTCTCGCAATAATGTGATGCAAATTAAAACAATAAATCTCATCCTGAAGTAAATAACTTCTCATTACATTAAGTTTACTGGTTGATTGATTCAATTTATATTTTAATGTAAATTTACATCTTTTTTAGCACACATTAAAATAGCTCTATACAAAAACTGGTATTTTTTCAAGAACGTCAGGTAATTTGATAGATAACTAGACTGTTCGCCGGAACAATATGGTTTATACAACCATTCCTTTCAAGTTTTTTCTTCCCTTTCTCTTCCATGTTGACTACACATAAATGAGAAGACAAGTTTTTAAATTTATTTATGAATATGAATCTTCTGTACATCCAAATGGGTATTCTATGGAATTACCTGCATTTTATAAATAATACATAAAGATTAGATAATTTCAAGCTAAAAACTAGATATTTTCAATATTTTACTAGTAGTTATAATTAGTGTTTAGATGAATTTAAATTACTTTAACAATAAAATATTTTTGGACGCAGTGCGCATGAACCTGGTTTACCCTTAACCCTAAAAAAGCTGTATTATTTTCAAATTGCGTCTAACATAGTCTTCCATAGTTTGATAGGCACATTTTTCCCTTTTAACAAACTAAAAATGCAACCTTAAAAACAACAGTTTTGGGAAAATCATAAGTGACTTCTAACAATAATAAGTCAAAATTCTTTACCAACTGTAGGAAATATCATGCACTTTGGAAAAACACATGATGGCAATTATAGCACTCAAAAATAAAAAACCAACAAAAACAAACTATAAATGAGCATATGGGAACTAATGCTACATAGTAAGTAACAATTTAAATAATTTAAATAACACTTTCCCATAAGATTAGTGTCGCTAATAATTTTGAACAAATCTAAATTAGTTTGCTACCAATCCATCTCCTAAAATGTGTTTGCACACATACTCAAGTGACCTTGTTACCATGTATGCTAAGAGGGTGGGCGGTTGCTTAAGTAGGCTCCAAATTGTAGGCGAAAATTCATAGAATGCGTATCATTGATGGGATTTTAGTCTCTTGAGACGTCATTGACTGTTCTGCAAACTACAACGCACTTCCATAAATGGAACACAAATTTCTGTGTACGGTAGAAGTTGGTAATCATAAAAACTGTGCATTGCAGCTCCTTATTCAGCTTTAATCTAATAATAGACAACGGCTGCATAATGGCAAGTAGAAGAAAGAAAAATACAGCGTAATATATGTTATGCAATAGCAATCAAGTTTTCAAGGTTGCACAACATGTTTAAAACCATTAATTTAATTAAAATAAGCGTTAGGGAACTAAGAGCCATTATTTTCATGTTAGAACGATAATAGCTTGTCACACTGCAATCAGTCCCACTGGTTTATTGCTCGGTTAATTGTAAAATAAGATCCAGAAATTCGTTTGCTACAGGCACATGTTTACGTCAAATTTTATTTGTTTGGCTTCGACTTTACACCTTTTCAACTGAACTTAATAGATTTGTTTTTTCTATATGCTTCTCCCACGTAAAATGTCTTTCATAACATTTAACATAACAAATTAGCACCCAACATTTCACAACTCCAACAAGGTAAATCTTTTAATTACTTTATTTTCAAATAATTACCAAAACTGCACACGTGCCTCATAAGCATCACATAGTCACTATCAAGCTTTATCAAAATCCGAAAACTGCAAGTGCATCAACATAACTCAACAGGAAATGAATCATATCAAATGTAGCAGAAGGAAATATTCATGGCTAGAGAGGACGTGTCATCTTGCACATGTGTACCTGCAACAGTCATTAGTATGCTGAATTTACATGCATGTCGCACCATGCATACTGAAGTAGTAGACAAAATTGTAGTAGGAATTTGACAAGGTCGTGCTCAATGGTACAATAGCCCATTAACGGCATACACATTTAAACTAGCTAATGAAGCCCAACTTTGTTCGCATTACAATATACTTGAACATTTAGCTGTGTTACGCCCCTGATTCCATTCAAAGTACATGACAGAAAAAACAGGACTTCGTTTACAGTAATGTACTGATCTGACAACATTCAATTATTTTATAAAATCACGTACTGTCGGTAGTAATTATCAACATTCAATACAAAACAATAAAGTTACTTCTGATAGGGTACCTAGTTTTTCAATATAATCTCTATTTAAAGCTATTCCAGAATAATTAGCTTAGAGCATTTTAATCTGCACCTGTAGCAGTTAAATTTAGTAGAATTTGAGTTCTACTATCGTAGAAATGATCACACTTAATTTTGTATAAAACAAATATAATTGGTGGAAAAACCAAACAGGATGTGAAGAGGATGTTACAAACAAAACTAGGTACAGTAGGCGAAAAAACTTACCCATATTAAATAACAGTATGAAATATATCTATAAATCTGACTTTCGAATGAATTATAAACAATACAATTCTGGCAGAAAAAGCTGTAGAATTTTATAAACAAATTGAAATTGCCTTCCAAGGTTCTGTAAGGGGGGGGGGGGGGGTTATTTTTAAAACTATGAGAGTTTTACGTCAAATTTGCTTGTATAAAAGTTACAGATATGAAGGTTCACATTAGAAATTTTTTTTTTAATCATAAATTTCAGATAATTGCTATTAATAAAAAACAAATGAAATAGAACTTTGCCAAAAAATTATGATTTTTGTGAATTACCTTTCGAGTATAAAATAGTGGCTCTGGGTATTTCTGCTTATTTTCTGAAAAACCCTTTTAATGGGATTTTTTTTCTAATATCCTTCATACCTGTAAACTCAACCATATAATGAGATATCCGAGTTTGAATATAAAAAAACAATTTAAGCCCCTTTAGGTACCCTATTTAAAGGGATAACAAACAAATGCCATTAAATTGATAACTTAAATACTCCAACTCTCCGAACATAACGTAGAGTCGGGCTTACAATCCTGTTATTGTTGATACAAATGCAAGAATAAATTATTTCTAGTATCAAATAAGATTAGATTAAAACAAAAACAAAAATGAATACACACAAATCCTATACCTATTTAATTAGTATCTGTGTATTAAAGCGATGCTCAAAATGTGCAAATTTAACATTTCAATTTTTAAATAGAACACCCTGTATATTTCTGTATTCTTTAAAAGCTCTTTTAATAAACCTTCATCTGATATTCATTTTACGCCCCTAAATTCAATCGTTTTTCAGATTTCATTTACTTCTGTATTTCTGTTTTTAAAATTTCGTGTCAGCAACAATGGCTGAATTTTTATTTTCTAAACATATTTTTTTTGTTCTTATAGAGTTCAAGTATTTAGATTAGCACTTTAACAGTGTTTGTTCGTTATGCCTTTAAATAAAGCATCTTGAGAGACTCATAGTTATTTATGTATTAAGGGCATAATCACTACATTACAGTGCAGTGCAGTGCAGAGCATTTAATTTCGCTAGAGCTATAACAGGCAATCTCAAAAATTCCCAGTAAACAGTGGCCTAAGACAGGGAGGAGTATTGAGTCCTATCCTCTTCAACTTGGTTTTGGACAACACAATAAAAAATACAAGAGGAAAAACAAAGATGTACATCGGACATAGACACATGAAACCAGTACACATAAATGAATGCGCTTTTGCAGATGACCTAGTAATATTCGGCAAAAGCGAAAAAGACCTACAAAAAAACCTGGAGATATGGAACACAGCATTGAAATTAAACAATATGAAAATCAACGAGGAAAAAACAAAAATAATGGTAACTGGCAGAGGAAGCGCAAAAGTAAATATCAAATTAAATGGAAAGACACTAGAGCAAGTAGAGACGTTCAAATATCTAGGGGTAAATATAAATAACAAAGGGTACCACGATGCAGAAATTAATGCGAGATTGGATAATACCTCTAGGGTATTCCACAGCCTCAGAAATAAATTTATAGCGAAACGGGAGATATTAGAAAAGACTAAAATAACAGTATACAAAACCGTTTTTGTACCAACACTCATCTTTGGAAGCAAAACGTGGGTCCTGACGCAAAACATGAAAAGCAAAATACAGGCTATGGAGATGAAGTATCTTCGCAAAGTAGCTGGAGTCACTAGAAGGGACAAAATAAGGAATACGGAAATAAGAAAACGATTAAAAGTGCAACCCATATTAAAAATAATAGAAGACCGAAAACTTCAATGGTTTGGACACCTCAGTAGGCTAGGAAATGAAAGACCCGTAAAACAAACTTGGGAGGCAAGAAGACACGAGAGAAGACCTAAAGGAAGACCTCGTAAAACATGGGACGACAGTGTGAAAGAGATACTGGAAGATAGAGGGATAAATTTAACACAGGCAAGGAATATGGCGAGAAATAGAAAGGAGTGGAAAAAATTTATTCACAGTTTTATAGAACAATAAGTGAAATATAAAATTATAAATATTTACCCTACACCTTCGGGTAAACAGGGATAGATTATATATATATATATATATATATATATAGAGCTATAATAGTGATTAGACACGTGTTACATGCAACGTTTTATTTTATGTTGGTTCTCCAAATGGACAAAATTCAAGGATTCAGTATTTTGACTACAGATTACTGCGTCATCGTGCTGTCACTGTGAATTTTTGGTGTGCTATGCAGATTGTTGGTGCTTGTTATACTGCTTAGCCACATTATAGACCCTAGGGCCATAAAAAAACCCCTTTTATGCCTGCTATCAAGATTATGGTTCCAATATGAAATAAATTGTTTTTACAGAATGACACACGCAGCTTAACCTCCAGTGAAAATCAGAACTAATATTACAATCCAGTAATTTTCAAGTTTCGTATTGGTACTATCATATCGACATTAAATTGTTAACTTATTTAAGCTACATGACAGAATAAGTCAGAGGCATTCCAGCTGCTTTGTTATCCGCTGTTGAATTATATTTGTCTGTAAGAGGTCTTCCAATTTTATGTTCTTCTTTCCTGAAGATCAAAAGGTTATTAATAATTTCTAATACTTTGGCCCTTGGTACTTTATTTTTAACTTTTTATCAAAATGCCATTGGTTTAATAAAAAGAAAATTTTTACCAAATCCCTTTAGCTGTCGCTACTGATACTTGACGTTTAAAATATAACCTAAATTTGTATGTTTGACAACAGTTATGTCTTCACACATATTGCTAATTCAGTGAAATCGAAAATGATCATAGCGCTTCTCATTGCCTACATTGTGGGTCATGCTGTACATTCAAACTCATATCTGAAAAACAGTGCAATTTCGAGATATCAACAGACATATCAAAAGAAAACTCATTGAAAGGGCTTTTCTAAAATACCAAAATACAATAGAGTCCCAATTATCTAACATAACGTGGGCAAAACTTGTATCGGACAAGCAAAAACTCTGATAACGTGATTATATAATAAATAGGTAGGTATAACTGACGACGTATATACATAAAATACAACTGCAATCCACAGCACATCTGACTGCAAATGAACAGCGATCTGCTTCGTCATCATTTGCCCTATAAATAGGGGAATCCCCAAGTTGAAGCTCAGATAAAGTGGATAAATTTCGAACCAACTTTGATTAATGCAGAATTTTAAAAAATGATATTTGAGTCGATTAGTACAAAACTCCAGTAATTGCGACTTAGATAACTGGGACTGTACTGGATAGGGCTTTTCTACAATATAACAATATACAGTGTTTCATTTAAAAAATCCTAATTATTGGTTTTTTAAATTTTGAGCACCCTGTAGGTATAGCATTAATATACAGAGCTATTATTTTACACCCGAAAGGTAATCCACAAGTTTAGTGAGGAAATAATCAGTTTTGCATGTGCAACAAAATTTTCAATTAAAAAACGAATAATAATAAAAACTAATTGTTTTTATTGGAAAAATTTAGAATTAAAAATTATTTTTCCTGTAATGTAGAATAGTAAAGTTGAATTTTACATTAAAAACCTGTATGAAAGGCACCTACATAACGTTAATAGTATTTTTGGAAATTGTTGCTAATAATCAAATTCCACATACAAAATACAAATAAAAAGGTTTCACATTTAGAGATGCACCTCACCGGCGACTCTTTTCAAGTTCAACTCCAACACAGTAGAGGATGAGCGTATCTCTGACTTTTGCTATTCAGAGTTTTTTAACCAAGTTGTTAACTTAAGCAGCGGTTTAGGTTGGAACGTTACAAATTAATGACGTCACGCACTCACGTTTGTTGAGTAGAGGCGGATTTTTATTTTCTATAATTATATGCAATTGTACGTGTTGCACATGATAAATAATTGCAAAAATGTCAATTTAAAAAGTAATAACTGTAAGTTAACACATAATTTTATTACAGTTTGTTTACTGTATAAGTGGCTGATATAATAATTTACCTACAGGTACTATTTAAGGAATTAGCAATTGCGGTAACTGAAATTTTTACACCATACTAAGGAAATTTACGTCATTTTAAATATTTTTTGATAGCTACTACTGAAATAAGGCAGCTGCAAAACTTCTCAAAGACGAAACTGATGAACTTTTAATTGCTATTGTACTAATCACTGATTAGCGATAGCATGTGCCCAGGGGGCTGCTGAAGTAACATTTTCAATTAAATTGAATGACCTGTGTCAATTATTTATGTTCCACAACTTGCAGCAAGAATGCCAGGATTGATTAAAATACAAGTCTTACTGGATGATCCTCCAATTAAATTAAAAATAGCAAATCAAACAAGATGGTTATATCCTGGTAAGACAGTACGATACTTAATGATACGTTTTTTAAGAGTTATAACTTCCCTAGAAAGGGAAGCTACTGAAAGAAATGACGTCACAACAGAAAGCTCGACTAAAAACCTGATTATTTTGCAAACCATTTTTTTAAATAAAACGTTCTACTATATTTGGAACATAAATGGACAGAAATGATAAGTAATGAAGAAGTGTTGCATAGAATACAAGACCGGAGAAGAATAATTCATACCATAGAAATAAGAAGGGGAAAATGGATAGGACACCTGCTAAGACACCACCGATTTATAACAACCTTAATTGAAGGCAAGCGACCAAGAGGTAGACCCCGATTACAATACATGAGCCAAATTATAAAGAAGGCAGGATGCGACAGCTACTTCAACTTAAAGAAAATAAGCCAGGACCAGAACGAATGGAAAAGACTATACTGACAAGGAATAACTCCTTTACTACATATACAGGGTGTTAGTAAATAAGTGCGACAAAATTAAGGGGGTGATTCTGCATGGAAAAATAATGATATTTTGTTATATAAATGTATATTCGCAAATGTTTCGTTTCCGAGCCACAGTTAGTTAAAGTTTTTCTTAAAAATTGATAATTTTTTTATTGCTCTGAAACCGGTCAAGATATGCAAATGAAGTTTAGTGGGTTTTAAGAGGTACTTATAGCGCATTCTTTGATATGCAATTAAGAATTTTAAATTCATCATTGGCGCACATAGGGGTAATGATCCCGATGTCTTATTTTTTGCATAAAAATGGCGCTACCTACAAAAAAATGACAAGAAAGCTTTTTTGTCACAAATTGAACGAGAAATTCAAAAATAATTTTTATTTTGAAATATCTCAGTGGCGTACCATTTTTTTCTATAAAAATATCGGGATCATTACCCGTATGCGCGCCAATGATGAATATAAAATTCTTAATTGCATATCAAAGAATGAGCTATAAGTACCTCTTAAAACCCACTAAACTTCATTTGCATATCTTGACCGGTTTCAGAGCAATAGAAAAATTATCAATTTTTAAGAAAAACTTTAACTAACTGTGGCTCGGAAACGAAGCATTTGCGAATATACATTTATATAACAAAATATCATTATTTTTCCATGCAGAATCACCCCCTTACTTTTGTCGCTCTTATTTACTAACACCCTGTACATATATATACAGTCTGTTCTATAAAAAAGGCCCCGCCTTCTAGCTACTTTATTATTTATTTTAGACCCAATAAACCTTATATCAAATCAAATGGCACATAAAAACCTACATTTTAACACTATCAAAAATGTTTTATCTTCAATTGTTTCAGAGTGGTGACGTCACGTGCAATTTTTTTAAATGACACGGTATATATTTTTTGACATTTTCTGGTAGAGGTTTTTTTTCTCTTTTCAACAATATAAATATTTCATGCACTTGCATAAAAAAAATTTCGTGAAAAATTACAAAACTTTTTCACAGTGGGAGGCCATGATACAAAACTGTAAACAAAAGTGTAACTCAGAAAAACAACGCAAAATGCGGTTTCGGTTTTTCAAACCGATATTGTCGAGTTTCCGATTTATATATAGAAAATACAAGTCATGCAAATTCTAGATCAAATCTTGCATTTAATTTTAAAATGTTTAGCTGTTTGTTTATGAAATGGTGTGATATGATCCGCAATATTGGTGTGCTAAGAATTCTGCAACTTCTGCAATTTCACTTTTTAATTGATAGGTTAGATACTTGCAACGTTAACACTGCAGAAATCTAAATGGTTAAGGATTGAACTATTTACAACATTCCACTTGATATTTGAAAGCAACAGAAATTTATATCTACAGAGTGGCTAGGAACACCCTGGCCACTTTTCCAACTATTAACACCAACTGTCGCTGCTTTTTACAATGTTTACGTATTTAAATTAAAATTAGCTATGCTGCTTTCCACTGTCAATTTCAAAATTAAACTGACAGCGAAGCAGATATGAGCACAAATCTCCGCCAACGTATTGCTATTGCGAAATGCTTTTGTCAAGCACAACCGCCTACTACAGGAACTCAAATCTGTTCAGAAAATCTGGGTCATCAATTCAAGCACTTGCTTTTTTTAAAAGTTTAATTTTGTTAGCGTTCTGTTTTTTTTTATTTTGTTGCTGTTTGATTTCTTTGATTTTCAATGATCTTTTGTGTTTTGATCATTTTAATTTGGGGTGTATTTAATAACTAAAGCGTCTTGAGCAGCTTCAGGGATTTTAATACACATGAACTAATTTCAGTAGTCCACTTGGATTTTGCGTTGCTGTCAGTATTTTAATTTAATTTTCTTTACTAAAGCGGCATCTCTTGACCGCCGCAAGAAAAGTGGCCAGGGTTTTCCTAGCCGCTCTGTATATGCCGAAATATTCACAATTAAGACCAGACTTATATTTTTATCAGTTTTGTGTGTCGCTTAGCGGGCCATAAAGTACTTTTTTGCACGATAGAACGATTTTACTTAGTTACCGCGTTAGTTGACAAATCAGTAAGTCATGCTTACTGTTCTAGAGCGGTAAGTAAAAATTCGAGGTTAGCAGGTTAGGTTTTGCGTCAGTTTTGACACAGACTGATGCAAAACGTAACCTGCTAACCTCAAATTTGACATAGACTTACATTGCCACCAACATACTATTCTATAGTACAATGTCACATTTTACTGACATTTGAAGAAAACTACATTTCTATCGTGCAAAAAACGTCATAAGCATCTCACGAACGTTAAGGAATTACCAATCTCAGACAATAATTGGAGTCGTTGCTTCGCTCCTCCTCAAAACAATTGTCTTCGTTCGGTAAAATGTCCTTACCATTCTTAATACTTAATATACTATATGGTCCTTGGGCTGTAAAGTTACATGTTAAGCCTTCAAAGATAGGGTATAAAGTGACCAATTCCGCCCGGTCGTACATGAAATAATTTTAATTTAAAGTAACCTATGCTAATGACTTTTTGTACATGGTCTTAAAATGAAAGATTACTGTCAAATATGATACCTAAATGTTTAGCTTTATAACCCAATTTAAGTAAGCAAATCTCCAAATGAAAGGTCCTTGATTATTTAGGTAGTGTGAACTACCTATAAATACCCAATATTAGTTAGTCTCTTTTGCATTAAGTATCGAGCCATTTGCCGATGACCACTGTTGAATCTTTTCTAAACACAGATTTATATTTAATTTTGTTTTACACCTGTTTGTGCAATATATGAATTTGTAAAGTAGAGAAACTATATTGGAAACGATTATGTTTACCCTGATGGGTTTACATATTCACCAGAAATCCTTCCATTTCACAATCCAAGAGATAATATCAGCTAATTTAAAAGGTTTAACAACATGATAATTTGCAACTATTTCGCTGACAATTAAGGTCAAAGAAGAGCGAATACTTAATATCTCGATACTAATCAACATAAAGGGGAAACATTTTTTTTTACAAAAAGGTAATGAACACCGCATGAAAGAATTGGTCAAACTAAATCAATAATTGTAATTCAAACGAAATGAGATTAAACTACAACAAACCAAAATCAAGAAAGTACAACTGTAAGTATAATGCTAATATATTTTTATTCTAAATGAAAAATTTTAACGTTTTTTGTTTTCTCTTAACAGATTATAAATTATGGTTACATGAGGAAGTTTTATTTGACAATTGCAACAAAAATTTTAAAGAATCTACCAAAACCAAATAAAAAAAAAACTTAGCCGCGTATGTACGGCTGAAAACCAAACTTACAAAATTCCATCGGAAAAATTAATTGCATAATCGGAATCAGAAAATATATGTTTTATTTAGATTTTTATACTGATTCCGAATATGCCACTCAATTTTCGAAAACTCTCTCTCTCTCTCTCTCTCTCTCTCTCTCTCTCTCCCTCCCTCCCTCCCTCGCCCACTCCATATTTTTTAAATATTTACTTTAATTAAATAAAAATAAAATTGATATTAAAGCCTAAAATGTGAAAATTCGAACATTAAAGTCGAATATTTCGAAAACGGGTTGAGATATCGAAAAGCCAGTGGTGGATTCGGATTCAGGGGACAAAAATACATAGGGATCCACCATCAGTTGTATTCTGCCTTAACGGGAACCGTGCGACAGACACACAGCTCATAGTAACCACTTACTTTGTAAGTTTGGTTGATAACTATGACTATTCCCCTCAGATAATATAAACCAATCCCATCAATCAATTTTCTAAATTTGAACCAATCAGAGTATATTAGCGAATATTTGGCACAAGTGCAATACCCGGGTATTTGCACAAGTGTATATTTGAGTATTTGTGGGAAGAAAACCAAACCAGCTAGGTAAACAAGAAATTTCAGAAAGAAAACTGAATACTCTTTAAAAGGGAATAATATGGTATACAAATGATGAAATTTCTTCGGGGAATAGTCTTGCAATATTCCCCGCGTGCATTCAGTATAATTCGAGAATTTCTCGAGAACACGAAGCGTTCTTGAGAAATACTCGAATATACAGAATGCACTAGGGATATAACTACTGAATATTAAAACAGGTAATTAACAAATATAAGGAATCTTTTTCCCTCACCTAAAACTAACATGTAAATAAACGTTTTTCAGAATGTGATCCTGTTATTAAAAAAATTGTCCTATTTTATGAAAATTATTGTCTGAAGAAGCTAACTTATGAATAAGCGAAACGTAACGTCTTCCTCTATTTTTAATAATAAATTTTAATGTTTTGACAAAAACGAAATTGTTTTCACGTTGTTAAACCTTTTAAATTAGCTGATATTATCTCTCGGATTGTAAAGGGAAAGAATTTCTGGTGAATATGTAAACCCATCAGGGTAAATATAATCGTTTTCAGTATAGTTTCTCTACCTTACAAATTCATACATAGATTTATATCACTGATAGTCTCAATAACACAGTTAATTTCATAGGCCATATAGATTTGACTGCCATCTGCATGAATATAGATATCACAGTTATCTGACGTACAAATTTCTCTGAAAAGTCGAGACCCCTCGAGAAACCCTAAATACTGCCTTGAGGCATTCCAAGCACTACACTCGCTTGACCTGACATCACATTATGTAACTTATTTGTTGTTTTCTTCCATGGCTTTAGCCTCACCAGATCTATAACCGGAGAATTTCATAATCAAAAGATCATGTATTATCATATAAAATGTAATTTTAGAATTATCTACAGCATGTCCCGGATTAAGTTTACAAGGGACATTTTTATTTTTGATTTCTTGTAGAAAAGTTATTTTTTATAAAGTGTTGCGCTTCTTAAAAAACCACAGTGACATGGAGAAATTTGATATACGAAGTGTTTAGAAATTAAGAAAATATGAAAACAGCTAAAGAGCGAAGTGCTTTTAATTTTGACTTTAGAGGAAAATATAAAAAGCTATTTTTAATGAAACAATAAGTCCAAATACAAAATGTTAGCTTCATGTTAGGAATTTGTTTTTTACTTTTAAACTAATTTGAAAATCACAATACGGGCAGATATTAACAAAACAATCAAATCTGTAAAGATATGCGTAGTTGGTGGAATCCCATGTGAATATGATATGTTTTTCGAACTTTTTCCACTCTCTAGGATGCAAATCAAACAACGTTTCGAAAGTAGATAAAAACTCCCGAAACGTTGTGTGATTTACACCCTAGACAGTGGAAAAACATATCATAATAGACCACTGCCAAAAATGACATTCAGAGAACCCATGTGAATAGTTATTTAATTTCGTTTTTGTTTCAGAGACTATATGGAAATATTAGCTTAAGGGCTTAGTGGTTCAGTAATATTACTTAAATATATAATTGCTATGATTTCTGAGGCTCTTACGGCCATTGTCATTAAGTAACAAACGACTTCCGGGATTGGACCGTGTCATGATTGAGATCGAAGAACTCAACGTTTCGCCCACTTTCGTAAGGGGCTTCATCAGGAGGAAAAAGCAAAAGAGCACGGTAATTCAACGTGTGAACCACATCAGAGGTGAAACTCAGTTGAGGCGAAACGTTGAGTTCTTCAATCTCAATCATTACACGGTCCAATCCCGGAAGTCGTTTGTTACTTATACAGGGTGATTCAAATTAAGTGCGCACCATTGCTATCTTTGTTATTATTGATTTTACAACGTAGGTTAAATTAGCAAACTAGTAGTGTTTTCGGTGCTAATTAATATGCAATTAATAAAAAACAATCAAATAACTCGTTTGCGAAAAATTTAAAACTTAGTTTTTTTTAATGGAACACCCTGTATATATTACAAAAACTTGAAATAAAAATTTATTTGTGATATAGAAGTTTTAATGCACTATTGTCTTAAAATGAATATTAAAGAAGTTAGGAAAGATTTTAGTTTACCTATATCAACAATACACCGTACTTACGAAAAATTCATAGTAGGCTGCTACTAAAAACAAAAACAATAACGTAAACATCAGAACTGTCAAAATCAATTTGTCGTACGTTTGATTGTCGAAAGTAATTAATGTTGTTTATTTATTTATTATTGTTTTGTTACTGTTTCTCGTTATCAGACCTAAAACAATCCTGCAATGAATCTTTACAGTAGATTAATGTAAAGTACGTTTTCTTCATATAAAAATTTTCACTTTCAAATAATTTAGGGTTTATGTTGGCATAACTTGGATTCCTTTAAAAAATATATGTTGGTAAAATTTGTTTTAGTAACTTTTTAGAACTAAAAATTGGTGGGAAATTTAAAATCTGGCATTAAAGTTCTATGTACATCAAAAGCTTGCTAATCTTTCGTACACGTCTTCTTCTGGTATGTTAGGATGCAGATCCAACAGTTCCCCTGAACACTTCAGAAATACGTTTTTTACATTTAATTTTAAAGGATTCCGTTTTTTACGCGTATTCAGTTTCAAAAAAAAAAAGCTGACAATTTAATTTTAAATGTCAAAATGACACAAGTCGTTTACAGAAAAACCAATGTGCAATTTCTTACTCTTGGGCTTCGCCCTCGAGTCAGAAATATAGCAAAATAACGCATTTCTCTCCCTCATTGCATAATCTACTATTTTATCTCTAAATCGTAGTGAGGTTGTATTTTTTACTCCTCTATCGAAATACAAATATCGGACTATTTTTTCTTATTAATATTAAATAAAATGCACCCACCCAGACACCCCCCTGGATTAAATAAGGAAAATGTAATGACATAAAAAACAGCCCATATTACTAGCATTCAACCTGCCAACTATCAATTAAATTTGAAATATTAATAATTATCAAAAGCAACTTAATGAAAAATTAACGCCCTGTATCTCGGTAACGAAACGTTTCCGGACACAAGTTTATAGGACATTTTTTGTTTATTTTTAACCAAAGAATCTGTCTTTAAATTTTTTTTGCAATATTAAAGAATCACCCTGTATAGGCTAGTTCCAAAAAGGGAATGTACAAAGGGTTTCAAAAGTGTAAATATAGTTAAAGCATATTTCTTTTTTTAAAAGTTTGTGGTATATTACATTTAATTTTTCTATGTCTGTGCTGTAGTTTACTGCTATAGAGCTCTTTTTGATTTCTATCATTTCATAAATTAGTCTTTTTTTCAAATTACTTTCTTTATGTAAAATTTTAGGGGAATCGAAATTGAAATTGTGGGATTTTTCTACATTATGATCTGATAATGCAGTATTGGCTTTGTTAGGGGTAGCAAGTTTAGTTTTTATTGCATTTTTGTGTTGGGAAATTCTTTTTTTTTAAATCTGTTTAGTTTGTCCTATATAGTTAGCAGGACAATTTAAGCAATCAATTTGATAAACTATATTAGATTCGTTAGTGATATTTGGTTTATCTTTTAAGTTATTAAAAAAAAAATTCCCAATAGTATTATGATTTTTGTAAGCTATTTGAAAATCGTACTTTCTTAACTCTTTCTCTAGCTGTAGAGATAATTTAGGAATGAAAGGTAAAGTAATAAATTTTGAAGTTGTATTATTTTGAATGTTATTAAGTTTATTTCCTGATAAGTTTTTTTGTGAATTTATAGTTTGGTTTTTGTTTCTGTTATTTAAAGTGTGCAGTCTTTTATTAATGTTAGAAATTATGAATTTTAAAGAGTAGTTATTGTTTGTTAACATTTTTTTAATTTTTATAATATTTTCATTATGAAACTTTCCAAGTTCTTTAAAATAATTTTTATGTTTTACTGTTTACCTTACTTAATGGACCCCGATTCCATAGTGTTATTCGAGTAACATTTTTGATTAAGTAAATATTATCAACTACAAACATTCCGGAATTAATTTTATAATGGTAAGACGTAGAAAAATGTTCAACTATTTATAATCTCATTAACCTAACGTGTACCGTATTGTATTGCAGATAATTTTCCCATACTGAAGAAGACCACCTTGTTGGTTGAAATATATTTATGTTTAACTATTACACTGCTTTGCCTTTTTATTGAAATGTATTAATTAGCTGCAAATTTTCCCAAAACTTACTTTCATTAATTTTGTCAGCTGTAAACTAAAATTTATATAAATTTAGAACATTGTCCAATAGAACCTTGTACCATACTAACAATATCGCGACTTGCTATTATCAATTTGGTACAAGCTAACTTGGTTTTGTTTAATCTGAAAAAAATTAGTTGGAAACAAACACTAATCATTAGCATAGATACTGAAGTAATAAAATCTAGTATGATCAAAAATTAATCTCATCTAGTATGGCTGTGGAAGTGCAAACCAACGCCTTTAAAATCGGCTTACATATTTATATTTCATTCAAACTGTCAAATTTTATTATTAAATATTCTTGTTCTCCATCTTATTACAATATTATATTGAAATAAATGAATTTGCACATAACAGTAATATAATTGTCCAACAAATAAGCTTGCGCCGGTTGAATAGACACTTCATCTTAAATCTAACCTAAAAATAAAATATATTGGAGCCAGTTTTAAAGGCAGCAATTTGTTCTTTTATAGCCATACTAGATGAGATTAATTTTTGATCATATCAGTATTACAGTCTCTCTGGTAGATTATGATTTAATTTAAGTTGTTTAATTCTGACTTAGTAAATACTACAGCGATAAAGTCATTATATGGCAAGGCAAGGATATGTATACAAAATTTTAAAAATGACCTGAATTTATTGACCTTGGCAGTATTTTAAATCATTGTATTCTTTACTAAATATAATTGGTAGTACGCCTAATAATCTACCGAGTGTTTCACTTAAGGTGTGAATATAGGGAAATAGAATAGGAAAGAGTATATATGCAGATTCCTGCTTGCCGCTTGAATTGATATAATTAACTAGTGAGTCACCCGAACTACGTTTTGGTTCGCAAAATTAAGAGAGATTCATTAATATAAATTTTTAAAAAAAGATGCATCGGCGGGATCGAACCCGGGCCACCCGCATGATAGGCCAGCACTCTATCGCAAGACCGGTCTCTCCAGTTTAAATAATGTGCGCACCCGAGCTAATAGTACACGGCGATAGGCGCTCCGCTCTGCTGCTTAAAGGAGTTAATTAAATTACAACTTTTTCACACTTTTTTTGGAAATAAAAACCGGCCTGCGATCTAAGTCTAAAAATTAGCAAACTTTTAAGCCATCGTACAACTTAATCGGTTTAGTATCTTCGGAGGAGATAGCGAACAAACATACATATGTACACGCAAACATACAAAGAGAGCACCGATTTTATGTTATAAGATAGTGGTATTAATCAAAAGAGAAAAAAAATGTGCTTAATTTGATACTACTTTACTTGACTTTGTTGCTTGTTTAAGATGGAAATAGCTTAAAAGCTGTAATAAATATTTTAATTTAATGTTATTCACAAAAAACAGACCATTCATGATCAAATTTGTTTATGCCTAAATAAATTTTATTGTCTGTTAGTTATCAATTCACATATTTCACTAATTACTATCAATAATAATGAAAAGAAAGTATTTATCAAAGCATTTTACAGTGGCGTCAGTTTACGCACAGTTTGTGATTTATTCTCGGTTAAATTGAATGATCGACCTATTCCATCTGTATCAACAATTCACAAGTTTGTGAAAAAATGTCTTTTAACATGTGAGCAGTAGCGATGAAATTAAAAAAAAAACTTTAAAAACATTTAAGTAATAAATTACCTTTTTCCCACAAAACCCCCCTCACCCCTCCACTTTTTCGTCTTTTTGTCCCGAAATTGTGCTTTTCAAATATGGCAACCCTAATAATATAAGTTTTGACCTGTTTTTTATCGGCATTGAATAATTGACAAATTCTCAATTTATAACTATTTTGAGAAAAAAAAAATAGATTTAATGTAGAATAGTTGAAGTGAGAATGCAAACTTTGTATAATATGTTACAGTTAATACCCGAATTTAGTCAAAACTCGAATTTACTAGTCAAATCTATCGAGTTCCAACAATGCACTTTTGTCAATACTGCTTTTAACTAGCTGATTTTCCTGCATATTGTTAGTTAACATCTTAACCTAACGTAAGCTAACCCAACCTAATCTAATCTAATCTATTCAAACATAACCTAACCAGATTTTGCCAGTTAGTATTAGTTTTTACTGACAATATGCAGGCAATTCTACTTTAGACGAATTAAAATTAGTACTAGCAACCAGTGAGACAAATGTCTCATTTAATAAAACAAAAAAGACCGTTTTTCAAATAGAACAGCGTCCCGGACGGACCAGCGTCCCGGACGGACGGAAATCACGTGATTTCTCGAAAACCGGAAGTGTCACGTGACTGAAATTCGGTTCCTGGCCTGACATCACCATTCCAAACATATAACTTTCATAACTTTTTTCTCTATCTCTTACCGTTTGGCTGCTGAAACAGCGTCCCGGACGGACGGACGGACAGACAAGTCTATTTAAAATTAGTATTGGTAAAAGTGCTTTATTGGAACTGGAATTAGTTTTTACTAGTAAATTCCAGAGCACACTAATCTAGTACAACGAAATTGGTTTTAGGGTTCCCTATACACATCTATTAAACAACATTGATTGAAAGCTTAGTTCCTTTGCAAAAGATACCTTTTTACTAATTACATTATGCTGTCACTGTATGTGAGCATATACAGATTGTTTGCAGGTATTAGGTACACACGGTAACTAGATACAAAGATGGTTTGTTTGTCTGACAGCACTACAACAGAAACTAAAAATATTCAGAAGATAACGGTATTTCTTAAAAAAAAATGCAGACATGATTCGCATAATATTAGAAAAAGGAAATAAATTAAACGTAAGAACTATGACATTCTTGAATTAACGTATTTAATGTTTAATAAATAGTCGAAACCAGTTATTATTATTATAATAAGTGCTCGAACAGTCCCCATTCTTGAGCTAAACAATAACCCAGTCGATCATAACAGCTCTGCCTCACATTTGCTAACATTTGTGGAGTAATTGTGGCAAAACCTTCTATAATTTTAATTCTTAGCTAGTCTAAAGTGTGAGGGCGTACATCTTCTTGCCGATAGATATAACTTTCAATGTAACCCCAAATAAAATAATCTTTCATAGATAGGTCGGGAGATCTTGGGACCCATGGAATATCTCCCATGCGACTAATTACAAAAACTGTGTATGTAAAAATTCTAGCATAACTACACTTGCTTGAGCTGGGCAGCTATCTTGTTGCAGCCAAACATCTTCTATTCTAATATTCTGTTCCTGAAGGGCAGAAATTACGTAGTTCTTCAATAGATCTAAATATTAGTTTCCATTTAATGTGCAATCAATAAAAAAGGGACCAATGACTGTGTCCACACATTTGGCTTTTTAGGGTCTAGCGTGCAGTAGCTGCATTGCACAGATGCATTATGATGACCATGAACTTTCATCAATGAACAAAATGTTATAATAAAATTTGGATTCTGGTTGCATGGTTCCATAATGGTTTCGCAAAATTTGCTCTAGGAAATATTTCCTGAATATTTTTAATTTTAAAACATTGTCTTTCAATATTTTACAAACTGTGTCTTTCCCCACCCCTAGTTCAGCACTAACTCGCCTGAGAGATCTGTAAGGATATTCTTTCAGTGCAATGCATCCAGTTATTTAGGGGTGTTGAAAAAAGAGTAAAATATTTTACCCATTTATAGACCTCATCAATACAAACAAAAATGTCCTAATAAACAGGGGTCTGGAAACGCTTTGTTTCTGAGATACAGGGTGATAAAAAGTTTTTTTTAAATTCGTTTTTGTATGTTATCTAAAAACGCTTTGAGCGATTTTAATATGTTTATAAGGTTATGAGGAATCTTTTGGACCTATTACAATTGATGTAGTAGTTCCAGGGGTGTACCCAGGGAGGTATAACGATTAGGTTTTTGCACAAAAAAATAACGCCCACCAGATTTTTTGCATTTTTTTTTTTAATAAAGCAACTAAAAATGGAACTTTTTTCTCTCCAGAGATTTTTTCAGATCTCTGAACCTGCTAAGACAAAAACTAAAATGCTTCAATATCCAAAAACCCCTTAACTGATTTTAGTGAGACTTTGAAGGTTTACTAGTGCTATTAATGATCATGTTTTGGCACACCTAGATTTAAATTATTTATTCCAGGGGCAGCTGTTTTTTTTTTAAACTTTAACACTCTGTATCTCAGAGACAAAGCATTTCCGGACCGATGTTTATTAGGACTTTTTTGTTTGTATTGATGAGATCTATAAGTGGGTAAAATATTTTACCCTTTTTTTTCAACACCCTATATAAGTATTTCGAAAATGTGCCTGTATTCAGCTGTTTTAAACGACACTCATTCTGTGTTATCGATTCGGTCTGTGACTCGAGATGAGCACGTGTTCATTATCGATCCGCCTCAGACGTGAATTTCGTAGCTACGCTTACTTTTAAAAGCCAGAAATTCAAACCAGTCATAGTGTGTCAGCAAGAGCACGTACGAATGTTTTACAACGCTTTTTATCCATTGCTAAGTTTGTGGCGCGTTTCTCGAGGATTGTTGGTCCAGCGTCGCAATTGTTGATATGTTTAGTTGATTACAGTCATTTATTACTGTTTATTGAGTCAAATGTTTTGAGTATTCAATATTACTAACGTTTACGAGTCATTTCATTAGTTGATGTTAAGTGTACCGCGTTGAACTAGATTTCGTTACGTAATTTATATATTTAACCATTACTAATCCATTTCGTACGCTTATTTACTGTTCATTTACATATTTTTGCTAATACAGTTCATTGTTATTTAACTGTGGTATTTCTTATGATGTTTACGATTTTTGCATGCGACCTGTGTATGTATTTTTCTTTTGTGAAAGAAGTTTAGCAAGCTGCACAAAAGATATTCCCGCAAGGTAAATTCAACGCTGTTGTACGTGGCTCGCTGACCAAGGCACTGCCAAGGTTATAGCTTCAACTTTCCTCAGTGGGCTCACCTTTGTATTTTTCCTTTTTCCCTTGTAGGAATATGGCAGCGCCTTGGCAATTAAGATCTGCTTTTCTTTTATTAGGCCGTAGTCCTGTGTAATCTCCTGCTGAACCCCCCCTCGCTCCACTAAAGCTATGCCGGCATTCCATCTGTTACGGGCTGGGATAGCAGTCTTATGTAATTCCTTCCCGAATTTGAGTTAGTTTACGCGCTAGTCTTTTAGCATAGTTTGTGTCGTAGTTAATTTGTAATGTAACAAGCTGGCATCCCAATATGGTGCCATTGTTTTTCTTTGTTGTCATAATATCGATTTAGCCGGTAACAAACTGTCATGCCGGATTCTGTACCCGGCTGTTCCTATTAGTGATGGGCACTATCGAATTATTTCTACTATCGAATACTTACTAAATAACTAGTACCAACTATCGAATGAATATATTCGAATATTTTTATTCGTTTTCCCTATATGCGCCATTTGCTTAAGAATACTTATTAAATGAATGCTCCTAACTATTCAATGCATTTACTCGAATATCATATCCGCTTTAAAATTCAGAATATCTCTAAAGGCGTATAATAATAAGATAATAATTGATAATACTAATTGCGATGTGTGAAATTGTAGATCCAATGTCTAATTTGCTTTAGAGTTCCTGTACAATAGGTTAGTTTAAGTGATATATAATTCGCGGTGCACTCCATCTGTTTTAGAATAGACAATGCGGCATGTATGGGTGGCCGTCGATTCATTTAATATTTTGGGTCTTCGTTTTGGCAACCAAATAACCTGTAGTTTACTGCAAACGTGCTGTACATCGCAATTCGATAGGTAGCAACCGGCGAAAACGGAATAAATAATTCATTCAAACCGAATGAACAATTCATTCAAACCGAATGAACAATTCATTCAAACCTAATGAACAATTCATTCAAACCGAATGAATGGTTCATTCGTTCCATTCGGCTTGAAATTTCAGTTGCTTCCCGATGGTGTAAATGACGAATGAATAAAACCATTCATTCATTTTAACTATCAAATAATTGGTTACTATCGAACTATTCGATAGTTTTCATTCATTCGTTCCCATCACTAGTTCCTATATGCTGGACTTGAAAAATGTCAATGTTGCTATAATAATAACAATATTCTACATAATATTACAACTTACAAGTTTTCAAAGACAGAAATTAAATTCACAACAAAATTTCTTACGTTTTACTAATTGTCTTTCATCGCACGATCGAAAATATGTTCTAACCTCACATTAGATGGTAACTGTGTTTATGTAATTATTCATTCATTCTTTTGCGGTAGTGTTTATGTATTTAAATAAACAAGTTATACAAGATATGGATGTAGTAATAGAGATAAATAATTTTTCTCATCTGTTACAGTTCAACACTTGATTTTGTAGAAACGCATCTTGGTTTAGTGTACTGAACACATTTCTTTAAATTATTTACAAATTGCAAAGACTTGAAGGCTGGCATACATTAAAACAGTGGTATAAGCGAGTGCAGTAAAATTTACATTTGCACTAGAAATTTCTATTATGCTTTTACTCACCGTTCCGTCGTAGGGTCCTCACAGTTTAAAGGATATTTAAGTTCAATTATTTCTCCGTTTTTCTCCTTAAGTTGTCCCTGATTTTCCATATAATACTGGACCAATTCCGACAGAGTAGCAAATTTTTCTCCACCATACAAGTCGTAAAAATCGCCGGAATTTTGTATCTTAATGTGTGTAACTTGTCCATTACGCCTGCAATAATAACTTGATATGAGTACCAGCTGATGGTAGTACAAGACGTCCGTATAAGAACGAATTTACCTAACAGAAAGGGTGAAATCTCCTTTATTCGAAGAACTAGGTCGTGCTAAAAAACTGCAGTCGACACCTCTCTCCATTAAAAGCTTTTCAGCTTCAATCCCTGTTATTGTGGGCCAAAACCATCTGCAAACCAAAAATCCATAATGAGAACGGCCGCATTGCTTGCGGGGTGGTTTCGATAAAAAATTAAGTTATTTTATAAACGGTGTTGTGTGGACAGACCCTTATGAACATTGAATAGCAATATTAGCATATTTAGACAAAGAATTACACATTCGCTACGGTTTGGGGCGCGAGGTTTGTTTACTTCGGGTGCAACCACAAAAGTCTTACCTTCTAGAGCTCATTTTCCTTAGGAATATACAAAAATTACAAAAATAAATTCGCTTTAAAGTGAAAATCGTCTCTCGCACGACACGCCATCTTGGTTTTATCACAATCGTCTTGCTGACCTTCAACACCCTTTTTGCAAATTGCACATAACCCTAACTACAACTTGCATGTATTTTCAGTTTTATCGCTATTGGTTCATTAGTTAATAAAACTAAAGGTCAATTATTATCAGAGAAAGGTTTAATTAGTAACTGAACTATATTCTACAAAATGTACAGTTTACAACAATTAAGTTTTAAAATTCATGGCCGGGTCTTGTAAGTGCTCTGACGACCCTTCGGCCAAGAGCTGCTTTTCTTCCAGAAGTTCTCGCCTTTTCTGTTCCGGCCTGAGGACGGTAAAGTATCTGTACCAACGCAGGCCCAGGTGTGCAGTCCCATACACGGTTATTCCAATGCATGCGAGAACTAACCCCCTGTGGATTCTGTCGAGAAGAAAGCCTTGCTGTCTCGCTTTTTTCATCTTAAATTAAATGCCTGAAACTCTCAGCATATGACACACTCGCACAACCTACTTTTTGTTGTGCAAAATAGCCATAACCTCTAACCTCACTTTAATAATTCTGTTAATCTATAATTTCAAGGTTATATTAAAAGTTCCCTGAAAAGCAACTTTTAACTGAAGCCAAGGATGGCAGGCCAGAACAGCTACATAATGCATGTTTTCGGTACTTCTTTTCACGTAGAATTTTTACTGTAATTATTTATTACAGCTATTCCATAGCTTCCTCTCTACGGCAAACGTATATTGCTCGTCCCTCGTATTCGTATTCTAAATTCTAGTAGACAGCAGAATCTTATTTTTGCGAAAAATAAGAATATCACACAATGTACACGCAATACGCAAAGCGAACAAATAGAGTAGGACAAGCAATCCAGTGAGACAAATGTCTCATTTAAAAAATACAAAAAAGACCGTTTTTCAAATAGAACGCGTATTAAATAAAAACTGTACCCAGACCTGGAAGGTGTCAAAGTGGTTGCCTAACCGCTCTACGTTTTAAGGCGCAGAGGGTCGCAGCTCCGTTTGGCTACTACGCGTTCTTTTTGAAAAACGGTCTTTTTTGTGATTTCTCGAAAACCGGAAGTGTCACGTGACTGAAATTCGGTTCCTGAGCTGACATGACCATTCCAAACATATAACTTTCATAACTTTTTTCCCTATCTCTTACGGTTTGGCTGCTGAAACAGCGTCCCGGACGGACGGACGGACAGACAAGTCTATTAGATAAAGGATATGCAACCCAAATGACAGATAAAGCTGGCTGGATCAGCATTTTAATAATAATAATAATAATCGTTGAAGAATTATACAGGGTGTTTGTAAATCGTTTTGGTGATGATAGAGATACAAAAAAAAGCTGCCAATATACAGTTCACGTATTCTCATAAACCGATTTGAACCACGGCGTCCCACTTTTGGGTAATTATAAACAACTTTAGTTTTTTAAATGGCACATTCCGTAAATTTTTAGATAGTTGAAATGAGCGCCAAAAATGATTTATGGTAGCATGCTTAAAATAACATTTTGGAACTTAATGTTCTTTAAATAAAAAAATGTTTACCTAAAGTAAGCCATAGTTTACGTAAAATCACGAACAATCAAACAAGTAATGCCAAACAAATTTCACCTGGTTATAAAAATTTATCATGGCAGAATTATCGTATGTAAAATCACAAGAGACGATAATTTTATCGATAAATTTTTCGAAAGCACTATTTTGCCTAGAAAGATTACGAGTGTAAATTGATCTCTTTATTTTCTGATCAAACCCCGAGAGCGAAGCTCGAGGGGTTTTATCTTTGAAAATAAAGAGGGCAATTTAGACGAGTAATCTTGCTTAAGGCAAAAAGTGCTTAAGAACAAATTTATCAAGAAAAAATTACGTCGCGTGTGGTTTTGTTGAGAATATTTCACGAATAAAATGCGAAAAGTGTTTGTATTTACATTAACTTTTTGACAATGACTAACTTAACAAGAATTATAACATATAACATAATTATTATTACCTACTAAATAATGCCATGTAATACCTACATTACTTACTTATTTAAAAAAAACGGGAATATTGCTGAAATAGTATTATTTTGCATTAAATGTTTGGCCATTTATCGTACAATTTTGAAATATAATGGTAGGCTTTGCATTTTCATTAGTATCACCTAGCTCGTTAGCTACAGGCAATACGTTTGATGTGTTACTTGTTGCCGCCGTCGTTGTTGTTTCTTGTACTAATTATAGTAGTCTTTGTTGCACGTAACTCACTGACTAGTTGCAAGTGGTGTTCGTCATCCATTTGTAAGTAGGGCCTTATTGGGGAGGCACTAGAATGTCCTGTTAATTGAATTAATTGCTGTTCACCTACACCTTTTTTGCCAGTTGAGAAACTGCCGACTATCTAAAAATTAAAATATTTCGTCAGTAATTAAATATTAGTAAAAAATACGACAAGCATAACCTTTTTGAGTAGTTCGCAATCTTTCTATTTGTAACATCTAGTCCAATTTTTTCCGCAGCCGTTTTCGTCCATTTTGAAATGTCATTTTTTTCACACAAGCATATTTTTATACCAATATAAATTTTTGTAGTTTGCGTTGGGAGTTAAGAACATTCTATCGGTAGTTATATTGGATGTTCTTTTTTCCACTAACTTTTTAAAGAATCTAACTGGACATTTTTCTGGGTGGTTTACGTTTGCAGTTAGCCATTTATTTTGAGAGCACTTTTTGTCCCCTCCTTGGCAAGTTTTCGTAAATAACGGGTTATAAATATTCCGATTAGAACAACTACCATCATTTTTTCTCTCCTCTTGTAAAAACCACGTCATACAATTCGTCGCTTCCCCTCCACGCCAGGCAAGCTCGTATGAAACAACATGGTAAAATTTTTGTTGGAGACCATTTGGGGTGTTCTCGTCACAAGAATCTATAATTTGGTTAAGCTCATCCATTCTTAGAGCATCGGAACTTCTCTTTCTTTTTTCAACACGCAACTGTAAATTCTTCCTTAAAGCACTTTTAGCATCACGGACTTTTTTAAACTCTATATCTTCAACGGGGTTGAATTTCACACCGTGTTCTTCAAAGTATTTTCTTTGGAGCATTTTCGCAACAGTGTTCCAAATGGTTTTTACACTATATTCTTTATCATCTTCACCATTCGTTTTTTACTTCCTTTTACGATAAAGGAATTATTGGATTCACCCCAAAAATTTTCAACAGATCTTCACGTTTTAGATTCCCCTGAACCCAAAAAACGTATTTTTTTTCATTGGTCTGTCTGTCTGTCTGTGAACAGAATATCTCGAAAACGAAAAGAGGTATGGCGCTGAAACTTCATATGCAAGTTTTATGTACCATGTAGATGAGACAGCAAGCTTTTGAAGAAAATCGCATAACCGGAAGTAGGTGTTCACTCTTGTGATTTTTTAGTTTTTTCGATTTTTTCAAAAACGTCTCTAACGATTTTTTTTTAAACTTTACATTTTTATTACATTTTTTAATGTGTACTGATGTGAGATAGATGATTTTCCAGTTGAATACTTCTAAAATTGGGTTCTTTTGTTTTTTTTTCTATTTTTTTTAGTAACTCCTATTTTAAATAGAACACCCGGTATATTATTACATTTTTGAATTTAGCTTAAAATTCTAGAGAAAATTTGTCTCTTGGATTAACACTCTATTTTGTACCGTTTTTTAAAATTTGTAATTTTTGAAAATTTTTGACAAATGCTTAAAAATTTAAAATTATAAGATCAATGTAAAAGGAAGTTGTGTGCGTGTATCACACCAGATTTTTTCATATTAAAGCCAAAATCACATAAAATATTGGCTAATTCAGTCACTGGCGTCGTAGGCAACAGTACATACTTTTCTCTCTACGCAAAAACTCATAAAAACTCCCCACAAACACTCTTGGTTCTTCTTCGTGTATTCGGACTTTTTATTTTCGATTTCTTCGTTGATTTGTTGCACACTCATATTCCCAAAACGACCCATTGTTGTATACGACGAAGCGTTGATAGGATCCAGCGCTGATGACTGACGCGGACGCGTAAACAAACAAAACAAACAGCAAATTTTTCGTCGTCCAAGGCAGCACGATTTTTCGACTTTTTTACTTTCCCCTACCCATAGGTATAGGGAAGTCTTGGAATCATGAAAATTTTGGAAATCGAGATTTTCACAGAAATATCCGTTTTGGGACCCTAGGAACCCAAAAAAGTGGTTTTTAAAAAATGTCTGTCTGTGTGTGGGTGTGTGACACTCCTACAGCCGAAAGTATTGCTCCGATTTTGATGCGCTTTGGAATGCGGGGGTGTATCGAAAATTCATCGACAAAATAAGCTTTTCAAAAAAATCCGAAACCAGAAGCGGAAGTTACGCATGTTTTTTTGGTATCACTGTTTTCGTGATTAAAATTTTGAAAATTTTATCGCGGACAACGATAGAGGGTCATAAGACAAATCTGTTAGTTTTTTGCCGAACTCGCTAGGTTTAAAATGAAGGGCGCTATGATTTTTTGAAAATTTTGAGTTTAACGCCCTATTACTCAAAAACGGATGAATCGATTCAATTGATTTGTTTTTCTGAATAGTATATGAAGGCTAACATGAGGTAATATAAAAAGTGTTTTGAAAAATATTAAGGGGCCTAAATTACAAATTTTCAAAATTTTGGAAATTTTCTAAAGATCATTTCTCAAAATTGCCCACAGGAATTTGTTTAAACTTCATACACTGATAGACCCCGAAAAGGGCTATCGATCTGTTTTTTAAAGAATCTCATGAATTATCTGTGGCGCCCTCTACGAAGCTTTGAAGTTTGAAAATTTAAACCCCTTTAATTAATAAACAAAACAAGATAGGTAGCTGGGGTTTTCACTGAATTGCTCAGTGCATAATGGAGCATATGAATATGCAAAAAAATATTACATTCGTGGATATATGTAAGCGCACCGGCCCCCTCCCTCCCTCTATTTTTGAAAAATATTTTTTTATTCTAACGGTTGTTAAATTTTTGCGTCAAAGAATCTTTTTCCGCGAAAATAAAAAAATCGATTTTGTATGCCCTAGAAAATATAATTTCCAGGTACTTAGAAAATTTCACCTCGGTGCTACAGCCGTTTTGAGGAAAATAATACATAAATAAACTAGCACAGTGGCGGCTTGTCCACTTGGCGCCATCTACAGAAGCTCGGTGGTCACGTTTTGAACTACACATTCTTTTATATTTACCCGCAATTTACGTGAAAGTGTAAACGCTTATCACGGTGAAGACGTGAGTCATCGAGTTGAAATTTTGATATGTTGTAAAGACTGTTGAATAAAGACGACATGAACAGTTTCCAGTATGGGAAAGTTCAGGGAGGTAGTCACGTCCACTTTTTTACTACTAATTTTATTCTAAGACATGCTACCACAAATATTGATGTAACAATGAAATAAACGTTAGCAGAAGTACAAAATCTAAGTAAACTTCACTTAAAAGGCGTACCGCAGCTTTTCCATGCTATACTTGACTGCGGCGTAAGTAATTAATGTAAAATTTGTTTATATAAAGAATCCGCATTGTTACTTGGCAAGACCCGATAAACTCCCTTGGGACTTTATCGCTGCGATAATTTCCCTTGGGAAATTGTCACTTATAAAGCGACGTGATTGGTTGATTTTCTAGAATAGAGCCACATCATTGGATACAAGTATGGTGAGTGAAATAATCGTAGCAAACCTACTAAGAAATTGAACACTATGTTTGTTTAAGGAGCAATTATTTTTGAATTATGTTTTACTGATTTTTACTTTTTAAAAGCTACTTTTAAACGAAATGGCGAATATAGTACATCGTTGGAAAGTTCTTTTATTGCACTTTTCAACTGTTTAATGAAACTCCTATTGTTCCATGAAAAAATACGTTTCAATTTTTTTATTCGGTACGTTTGGTGGGATCATGATGAATTTTTGAACAAGTGAAATTTGCTTTACATTTGTGGTTTGATTGTTAGCGATTATGCGTAAGGCATGGCTTACCGTAGGAAGTTAAAAAAATTAGAAATTTTAAATTGGATAAAAAAAATAAAATTTAGAAAGAAGTTTAAAGGTTTTTTTGAAATTTCATCCTTAAAGAGGTAAAACAATGAAAAACTGAAAAAAGTAGGGAGTCAAAATTTTAAATTTTTTCAAAGGAAACAGACATCGCGCAGTGCTAAAATAAACATGTGATACAGTGAATTTAAAACTGAAGTGATTAAAAATCAAAGATTTAAAGTGTAAAAGTGGCAATTCCCAAGAAAAGACAGTTTAGTATTTAAGCAAAAACAGTATATCAAAACTATTAAAAGATGATATCAAAACTCATTTTCATAAAAACAAATGTAAATCGTAATCGCTAAGTAACCAGACAGTCAATTGTTTAATGTCGAAAACAAACTTGTAACTTTTATGTTGGGTGCAAGAAGTGCTCCCAGTTTTGATGTAAAATTATTAATAAAAAAGTTATTTGTATCAGCCCAAAAGTGTTTTCCACATTCACCAGTGTGCAGGGCATCTTTGAGTGTAATTTGCATCGTGGTAAAACATCCCAGTGAACAGAAATCAGCCCAGCAAGATTTTACCAGGTGCGTCCTACAGCGAAGCCAAATTCAGGGTTTCTTTACGAGTAGCAGAGACATAGGCCAGCAGGAAGCATAGGTGTGCCATATAAAGCAGACTTTCCTGAGTGCCTTGGAGGAAGAAGCCATCACCAAGTTCTTAATTGCCGTGACGTTCTTCGATTGTGCGAGCCAGCATCGGAGCACCGCTGCCAAAGGTAAAATTCACAGGGAAGCCATTGCAGCAGGTCCGTAAAATTTGGGCTTCATCAAGATTACACTGTCTACGAGGTGTAGCACCAGGCCCCAGTTCCCAAAGCTTTCCAGAAATTTTTAGTCGACGTGGTGTCCTTCCATTTTACGATTTGCACCAAAGATTTCGACAGTTTTTGTCGGAAATAGAACAAAAGCAGATTAGAGCGTCGGTTTGCGTCACTGAAACCAAACTATATTAGCCCAAAATTACGTCACATCAATTACATTGTATTTACCTGATGTTAATTTTGCCATTTTTTGGTGTCTGAAGTCAAATTAAGCAAATTTTTATACGTGCAGATCATCTTTGTGTTCACAGTCAATTTGAGGTTAGAGTTGTCAGAAACGAATTTAAGCAATTGACATACTAGTGAATTTGTCAAACACAAAAGTATTTATAATACAAGCTCTTGAACTTACCTTTGCGGCTGGAGATATTTCATGCTAGACCGGAACTTTGCTTTAATTAATTGCAAATAAATCTTATACCATAAAATCGCTGATCTCTTTGTATGCATCTTTGTTCGCTATCTCCTCCAAAGATACTGGACTGGCTAATTTTTAGACTTAGATCGTAGGCCGGTTTTTATTTAAAAAAAAGTACGAAAAAGTACAGTTTTAATTAAATCGTGTAATTAGCGAAGCTAATCGTAGCTCAGGTGATTCACTATATACCATTATAGCAGCGCCTTATTCAACCGTTGATTCAGTGGTAGAATGCTCGCCTGCCACTCGAGCGGCCCTTGTTCGATTTCCGGTCGATGCATCCTTTTTTTAATTTATATTAATAAATCTCTTTTAAATTAGCAAAGCATAGCGTAGCTCGAATGATTCACTAGTCAAATACATAAGAGCCATAAACCAGTTATTTAGCAAACAATGATAACACCCTTTTTAAAGAGCCCTGAGATTGACACAGAAGTCTTGATTAATACCATTTTATTGCAATCTGTGTGATACGTCCCTACCTGGCCGATCGATAAACATAAACGTTTTACCACTGTTTTTTATTGCGATTAGCAAACAGTCCCGCATATTTCTTTCTTTCTACACTTCTTAATAAATACCTCTTAATTTCCAATACATAACACATAATGTACGGTCGGCGCCTTAGAAATCGGGCACTACACGGTCTGATTTCGAAACATGTCGCCAATTTAAATAAATGTACTTGGTGAAGATTACTGACTTTTATTGCTTCGTTACTAAACATAGTTGACACCATTTTACGACACGACGGGTTACTTTACGCAATACGCAAACTTGTTATTGTTTTTCATCATAGCTACTTACCTACTTGATTATACATTTAAAAAGTAATGTCACGATTTTTTTGTTTTTTAAATACTTAGTACTGAATTAACATGTTACTAACTATTATAGGAATTACATACAAAGGTTTTCTAAAATAAATTTCACCTAATTTTGTTTGGATCCATATAAGCCTACTAGATTAAAATGTATTTTTGATTCAATCATATGTTATCTTACATCGTTGAAAAGAGAATAAAAAATTCTATTCAGCAACCTAAAAATCCAATATGGCTTCTATTTAACTTAAGGAAGTTGATACGAGTACTTCAAAAGCAGCCACCTTGAAGTTTTATTCGACACCAATTTTAAATTTGCCTTATAGAAAACAGTGACTTTCATATAAAACTTTTTTTCGTATCTTATATTTACGAAGATATTTGACAAACAAGAAAATAATAGTTTTTATTTTTTTTTTAAATAACTTGTGACTGGTTCGACATTTTGAACCATTTCAAACAGCATTTAAATCAGCATATGAAACTGCAAATCATTGCCCATTTAACCAAATCTCCATCTTCAATGATAAGAAAGTTACCCATGCAATCCCACTCGATCTGGGACACACTGTATATGAATTTATAATTTATTAATAACAAATTTCTCATTAAAATGTCAATACAATCTAAGCATAATACACGTCTTTAAAAACGGAAAAATATATTGTTTACATTCACGCTGAAATCAAACAAAAAGAGAAAACTGTGTTGATATAAAGAACCAGTTAGTATTATCAGAAATAGATTTTACTGTAATGTGAACTACAAAAACTTTTTTACAAAATGAAAAAATAACAATAAATTAGTGATGGGCATAACCGGACAATTTTCATAACCGAATTATTTGCATTCGAATGATATTAATAACCGAATGATTATTTGAATAATCATTCGAATAAATTTTGGCTTTCGATTCGTTTCGATTAAGTCAGCCGGTTTGCCAGTTGGCGGTTCACCGTCATCTGCATCGACATCGGTTCACCGTCATCTGCATCGGCATCGGTTCATCGTCATCTGCATCGACATCGTAACTTGCAGATAGCAGAGGAACCAAAACATAATATGTACGGTCGGCGCCTTAGAAATCGGGACACGTAATATGTTCTTCTAGTCTTTGGAGTATTCTTGCTCCGATTACTTCATTAATGTGAGATGGCATTTCATAATTGACAAACAATAAACAATCTGACGTAACAATTAAAACCATAATAACTGTAAAAACCCAGTTTATACACTTAAAAAATACATGCAACATATACCATAATAGTGTGTAGTGCCCGATTTCTAAGGCTCCGACCGTACATTATGTGTTATATGTATTGGAAATTAAGAAGTATTAATTAAGAAGTGTAGAAAGAAAGAAATATGCGGGACTGCTTGCTAATCGCAATAAAAAGTGATAAAACTTTTATATTTATCGATCGGGCGGGTTAAAGACGCCGCCTCTTGTTTTGAACCTTTGGAGATGTAAGCAAATAAAAAATTGTTTTATAGCTTGATGCGTTTGCAGTTTTTAGGCGTTCAGGTTTCAGGTTCCCAGAATTTGATAATTTAATATTTTTTTATGATAGGAGGTAGGTACGCGATAACCAAATGGTGTTTTCAGTACAACCTGCTTTGCTTATGAGTTATGACGTATTTATATTTTCAGAATTTTGAGCACTGCGTAGGTCGCTGAGATATGGCATGTAGTACCTTTGAATAGAGGTTTTATATTCAAAGCGTAGTACGTATCAGCATGAGGTTATTTTTCATTCGAATACTTGGAACGAAAACCGAGTTACATAGGTTATTATAATAACCGGATAACCGGTTATTTTTCATTCGAATAAGCCCATCACTACAATAAATATAAAATCTCTGAATAGATAACAAAAATCAGTAGAAATATTGTAAGTAGTAGCTCAAGTCACAAGATTATTGTGTCTCGGAAAATTCTACAAAAGTGTAAATAATAGTTATTTTTGTACTAAGTGCGCGAAATGAGTATTTTTTGCTGAGCATGAGAATGACACTTTTGGCCCAGACCGTTAGGTGTAGGCAAAAAAGTAATTCGAATGGGCTAAAGAACACTTATTTCGCCCACGAATACAATAGTTATTTTCATGACAAGCGTCGAAAGTAGCAAGTATCGTGCGAGTGTTGATTAGACAAACGAAGGCGTAGCGAAGCGAAGCCCGAGTGGATCTAAAACACGAGCACAGATTGCTGAATTGTGTGACAAACGTCAAAGTGACGTTTGTCACACAATTAAGCAGGCCGTGATGAGGCCGTGATGTAAATAACTATTTTAGACGACCACATATGAAAGTAACATTATCGCGACAGCAGCCTACTACAGAAAGTTGACAATTTCAAACACTAGCACGATATTATATCGTACTAGTCATATCGTAACGGCACAAAGTTATTCAAATCACGGCCTGCTTAATTGTGTGACAAACGTCACTTTGACGTTTGTCGCACAATTCAGCAGACCGTGATTCAAAGCATCCAGACGCTTTTGCCAATTGTACCAATAATAATATAACAATCAATTTTGCAAAACGAAATAAAAACAATTCTTAAAAATAGAATTTACTTTGTGTGGTCGTCTAAAAAATAATGTTCATTACTCGCCCGAAAGTGCAAATATCTGTGCTCGTGTTTTAGATCCACTCGGGCTTCGCTTCGCTACGCCCTCGTTTGTCTAATCAACACTCGCACGATATTTGCTACTTTCGACGCTTGTAATGAAAATAACTATTGTGCCGTTACGATATGACTAGCACGATATTATATCGTGCTAGTGTATGAAATTGTCAACTTTCTGTAGTAGGCTGCTGTCGTGATAATGTTACTTTCATATATGGTCGTCTAAAAACAATATTTTCTATAATTTTGACCTAATATAATGACATCTTATTGTCATTTCAAAGTCAAAATGATGCACACCGGGTAGTTGGTCATACCTCTAAACATAGGCAATTTGCATGGCTCATCACGGTTATGCATATTCTTAAATATAACTGAGGGGAATATCTAAATTTTAAAATTAATATGTTTATGCACAATTAACATTATCCAATACGTTTTTAATACTAAACGACGCAGAAAATTATTATCTCTTTAATTTAGTATCACTACCATTTTTTCAATAAAAATGGTGAGCAGGAATATGCATAACCGTGATACACCATGTAAATTGTCTATGTTCAGAGGTATGACCAACCATCCGGTATATTAGCACTAGTTGCAATATGAGATTTCATATTGACACAAATGCTAATATGAAAATTTAGAACAACTTTGTAGATTCCATTAAACTTATATACTATACAAATTAATTTGATTCAAAATTACACAAAATCTTGTATACAACGTGTTTTTCACAAACAACATGTTGCTCAGCTCGCTAGCGCTCGTAAGGCAAACTTCACGTCTAGTGTGAAAAACACTTTCATTGTGTATATGACTAACAAAGACCCCGAAGTAGCAGATGAACTAATCGAATCCCTAGACAACGCAAGAACAAAGCGCTGGAAAAGTGCAGTGGAAAAGTTGGACTTCACGCATAGCAGTAGAAGTGCATGGGCTCTACTAGGACGTCTTGAAGCTAAAGAACTACCAGACTTCAAAGAAACCACTCCACACCCAAATAAAGTCGCTAATAGAATCAAAGAGCTATCCAAACCTAAAATAAAGGAGATAAAAAAGGAAGTACGAAAGGAACTTATAGATATTAAAAAGAGTCACCAACAAACTCTTCCCTTTATGCGACCTTTCTCACCAGAAGAAATCGAGGCAGCAATAAATTCCATCAAATGCGGAAAAGCTGCCGGATTAGACGGTCTTTATCCCGAATTCATAGTGCATTTTGGACCAAGAACTAAAAATTGGCTTAACTCTTTCTACGACAACATCATCACTACTGGCACTATCCCGCAGACTTTCAAAAGATGTAAAATCATCGCAATACTAAAGCCTGGTAAGCCTCCCAAAGCCCCAGAAAGCTATCGTCCCATAGCCCTCCTAAGTGTACTCTATAAACTACTAGAAAGACTCATTTACAACCGTATATCACAAACAATAAATGAGGCCATCCCGTTGGAGCAGGCTGGGTTTAGACCAGGAAGAAGTTGCTGCGACCAGGTGCTAGCCCTCACCTCGTACATTGAACATGGATTCCAAAGCAACCTTAAAACCTCGGCCGCTTTCATAGACCTAACTGCTGCGTACGACACAGTGTGGAAAGAGGGCCTTCTAAAGAAAGTTTTCAACGTAATCCCCTGTAAAAGCCTCCTAACAATTTTAAACGCAATGCTGAGCGACCGCCTTTTTCAAGTGCACCTGAACGGCACTAAAAGCAAATTTCGGTCATTAAACAATGGCCTACCACAGGGATCCGTACTGGCCCCGCTACTTTTTAATGTCTACACATCAGACATGCCTGAAACAAGCTCACAAAAATTCGCTTACGCTGATGACTTAGCTTTATGCTCCCAACACCGAGACATCGCTTTAACAGAAAGGGAACTTACCGGAGACTTAGAAACCATGGACAAATATTTTTCCAAATGGGGGCTCCAACCGAATCCAAATAAGACCGAAGTTTCAACTTTTCACCTGCACAATAGACAAGCACGTTATAAACTAAATATCTCATTCAAAGGGACCCGATTGAAGCACAATGACACCAAATACCTTGGGGTAATTCTAGACAGAACCCTCAGCTATAAACATCATCTAGAAAAACTATCTGCCAAATTAAAAACAAGGATAAACATTATCCAGAAACTCACGAACACTAAGTGGGGAGCAAATGCAGATACGCTTAGGACATCGTCACTCGCTTTAGTTTTCTCAACAGCTGAATACTGCGCGCCGGTATGGCTTAACAGCAAACACACTCACAAAATTGACACACA
This sequence comes from Agriotes lineatus, assembly GCA_940337035.1. Taxonomy (NCBI): domain Eukaryota; kingdom Metazoa; phylum Arthropoda; class Insecta; order Coleoptera; family Elateridae; genus Agriotes; species Agriotes lineatus. The sequence goes on along the minus strand of OW679198.1, from coordinate 154,862,592 downwards.
GCTAAACCAAACCATGAGGCTTATATCTGGCACAGTGAAATCAACTCCAACAGAATGGCTGCCTGTACTCTGCAATATTGTCCCGGCCGCCCTTAGACGTAAAACAGCTCTAACAAGAGAATACGACAAATGCTGCCAAAACCCTCTCCTACCTATCCACTCCTACACCAACCAAATATCACAAGACCGTTTAAGATTAAAATCCCGATTACCGCCATGGCAAACGGCAAGAATCCTATGAGATGGCGGCCTCAGCACTGAAGAGCTATGGAGAACCGAATGGATAGAACGAGATGTGCACAACTCCCACCTCGTAGACGATCCGACAAAGAAAATAGCTGGCTTCAATCTTCCCAGAAGGCAATGGACTCTGCTAAACCGGATTAGAACTGGCCACGGCAGAAGCGGACAGATGATGTACCGATGGGGTTTCATCGACTCCCCCGCCTGTACGAACTGCGACCTAAGAATACAGACAGTGGAACATATCACCCAGGAATGTCCCACCACCGCGTTTAATGGTACCCTGATGGAAATCCATGAACTAACACCAATGGCACTATCATGGCTTTATAACGTAAATCTTGTATTGTAATTAAGAACATATATTGTAAATGTATTATTATTGTATTACCAATGTATAAAATTCATACGAAATATATTGTGTAACTTGATACATAAATAGCTATTTTCTACTACGGCTAAACAAGAATATCAATCTTGCTTCGCCCCTTAGTGCGCGAAAATTGGTTGCGCCAATGGCAATGTAGTTAAATATCCTATTTTTTACCACGTTAAAAAATGGCAATTTTTTTAATTAGCAAAGTTATCTCTTTACTAATAATTTGAAATTTGATTAAGTTTAGTATAAACCTATTTACATAAATCAGAACTTCAACATTTATTAATGGTTAATAATGGATATTATTAAAGAATAACTTGGAGTAAAATAGAAAAAATTTAGGAATGTGCATTATTCGTTAATCATTATATCATTAAGCGAATGCATTGTGTGAATTATTTTCGATAACATTATCGGAGTGCACCGACCTTAGATCAGGTGGGGCGTAAGCTGGCGATACCTGTTCAAATTTTAGTGTTGTGATGTCCTTTGGTACCCTACTGAAATAATTGCTGGTGAGTACATACATATACATTTAGTTAGAAACTGATAGCAGTATAATTATTTTTTTGCACTACTAGTCTCGGAACGCACCGTTATTGGCCTATCTTTAGGTCGTGAAGTTGATTTTCTCCACCAAGAGAGAGAAAGTAAAATAAACAATTTTCACCGTGGTAACTGATAAATTGCTAAGTTACCAAATATGACTATTTTAATTTTGACGTTTTAAAGAGCTGTATTGTCAGGTTGACAGTTAAAATATTTTCAAAATTTGTTGGGAATTTAGGTATTAAGGCGTTTGGTAGTGCAAAAAATAGTATATACACCACGGTAGCGAATCGTCTTATAACCTTCGCGCTTTAGATACTTCGCGCTGCGCGCTCAGTATCTAATATGCGCTCAGGTTATAATACTGCGCTTCGCTACCTTGATGTATAATATACTATTTTGCACTACTAGTCTCAGAACGCATCGTTATTGGCCTATTTTTAGGTCGTGAAGTTGATTTTCTCCACCAAGGGAGAGAAAGTAAAATAAACAATTTTCACCGTGGTAACCAATAAATTGCTAAGTTACCAAATATGACTATTTTAATTTTGACGTTTTAAAGAGCTGTATTGTCAGGTTGACAGTTAAAATATTTTTGAAATTTGTTGGGTATTTAGGTATTAAGCTGTTTGGTAGTGCAAAATTATTTTTTTCCCAGCCGGTTAGAATAGTAGGCATTGCTCACCTCATCTGAGGTAAGAAAGTTCGTTTTTCTCACCTAGGTAAGAAAGTAAATCATGCAATTTTTATGAAGAGACTGTACCGCATGTTAGCTGACTGCTGACGCGTGCTGATTCTGACAGCTGACATATTGATAGCTGACGGATAATTGACTTTATGACTTGTGTTACAGTCTGTTTGTACGAGGAATTAGGAATGCATTCTGTGAGTGTTCACATCCTTTTGATGCAGGTAAGTACGAAACCTTAAGTGGCTCCGTGAGTGGCCCTTCATTCGAAGGAATTAAATTGACATCTCGCACATGCGTACTCACGACAGGAGAGGCTAAAAATCACCGTGCGCGCCCGCGCTTTATTTTTTAATCCAACCAAAACTGCTTTGACAGTTTGACCTCAGTGGACATAACCTCAAAAAGTATAAATAGTAAAGCGATTTTTTAACGAAAAAATTTTTAAGTTTTCAGAGTTACTTATGAATAAAACTGTTTAGAAACATTTTGAGAACAGCATAAAATCGGAAAGCATGCTGCATATTTTGCAGGATATTGTCACCTTTAACATCTTTGACAGTCTGTTGAATTATTTTTATAGTGTCAAATTTTGCTCCACTGAGGCCGGCTGGCAAAAAAATAGTATTCAAACTTCGTTAAGAAAGTGCTCTTGCATACCTTGCGCAATTACAAACCTCGCCTTCGGCTCGGTTTATAAACTTTGTGCTCGGTATGCAAGACTGCACTTTCTTACCTTGGTTTGAAATATAGGTACTATTTTTGCACTACTAGTCTCAGAACGCACCGTTATTGGCTTATCTTTAGGTAGTGAAGTTGATTTCCACCACCAAAGGAGAGAAAGTAAAATAAACAATTTTCACCGTGGTAACTAATAAATTGCTAAGTTACCAAATATGACTATTTTAATTTTGACGTTTTAAAGAGCTGTATTGTCAGGTTGACAGTTAAAATATTTTCGAAATTTGTTGGGAATTTAGGTATAATCTATTCCATCTTTAAAAAAACGATAGGTTGCCATGATTTTCTTTTCCTAAATTGGCAGTACTAAGGAAAGCAGTAGTTATATTTCATTTCTTTGTGGTGGCAAACTTTTTCTAACTAAATTTGAAATGCCGTGTTGCCAATGCTACCAAACCAAAAGACAAGAAAATATGTCAATAAATGTCATTATGACACTTTCCTATTCTCTGAAAAATAAAGTGATAGCGTAAGTGATTATTGTGAAAAATTTAATAAACAGCATGCACAATGTTGTGTGTTCGGCGATGAAAGCAGTGTGTTAAAGTGCTACACACATTTCAGACGAGATAAAACCGATCTAAGCAATGATCAAATTATTAGTAGATTGATGAACATTTTCAACGTGAGTACACTGAATTCCTATCCCATAAAAGAATTTTCTTAAAAAGTGCATCATTTATTTATAGGTAAGAAGATCTGTTATCTATTCTATAATTACTAAAAATAATGTAGCACATTATGGCAACATCGGGCATTCTGAACCTTCAAAATTCCTAACCTAACTTTACCGCAGTTTTGTCAGTTCATATACAGAGTGATATCTGTCAGATTGTCATGGCCAACCATCGTTTTTTTAAAGATGGAATAGATTATATTAAGCCGTTTGGTGGTGCAAAAAATAGTATATACACCACGGTAGCGAATCGTCTTATAACCTTCGCGCTTTAGATACTTCGCGCTGGGCGCTCAGTATCTAATGTGCGCTCAGGTTATAATACTGCGCTTCGCTACCTTGATGTATAATATATCGAGAGATAAAAAAAAACTGTTCCTCAGCGGGCTGTGGAAATTCAACGTATGAATAATATGTTGGTGACACTGTACGTCAACGTCAAATTCGAGGTTAGCAGGTTAGGATTTGCGTCATTTTGTGTCAAAACTGACGGAAAACCTAACCTGATAACCTGATAACCTCAAATTTGACATTGACCTACAGTGTTACCAACATATTATTCATACGTTGAATTTCCACAGCCCGCTGAGGAACAGTTTTTTTTGGATCTCTCGATACTATTTTGCACTACAGGTCTCAGAACGCACCGTTATTGGCCTATTTTTAAGTCGTGAAGTTGATTTTCTCCACCAAGGGAGAGAAAGTAAAATAAACAATTTTCACCGTGGTAACTAATAAATTGCTAAGTTACCAAATTAGACTATTTTAATTTTGAAGAGCTGTATTGTCAGGTTGACAGTTAAAATATTTTCGAAATTTGTTGGGAATTTAGGTATTAAACCGTTTGGTAGTGCAAAAAATAGTATATACACCACGGTAGCGAATCCTCTTATAACCTTCGCGCTTTAGATGCGCTCAGGTTATAATACTGCGCTTCGGTACCTTGATGTATAATAACTATTGTGTAGCAGATATAATGATAAATAGTTTTTAAAAGGAAATATATATTTTTCATTTATTATCCCTCAAAATAATTTCTTATACTATATACTTAGCTCGAATGTGAACTATATATAAATAATTTTTCCATTGATCGTTTATTTATGGCTTTCCTTAATTCATACAAAATCTTTCATTAATAGCCCTTATTATTGCATGATTTTTTTATTTTCTCAAATCGTTTATTAATGACTCCTATTAATGGATGGTTTTCTATTAATAAACAATTTTAGTACAGGATATCAAAGCTACCATGAATGTCAAAACTTTTAAGTGTCAAATTTGTCATGCAATAAAATAAAATTGTTTTCATTTTAATAAGATACGATCAACGAAAAAATATTGTAACTAACTCGTTAAAGGGCAGTTTTCGTAACTATCAATAAAAAGAACAAAACATTATTAGTACCTACATAGCTTACCTAGAACTGATTTGGCGTTTTGTAGCTACCATTATTTTCTTACCATTTACGAAACTTTAATTAAATTGCAACATCCAAGACGTATCTACGCCAACAATAACTGCAAATATTTGGAAAAGGTTGGATAATAATAAATAATTAATAATTTAGAAATACGTGCACACTTGCAAGATGATGAATCATTAAGCACGTGTTTCATAACCGTTTAGTCATACCACAGATGAGTTGGCTGCTGTCTTGTGCTATTTTATCTTATCATATTTATATCACACGTTCATAAAAGTCCACAAGGGGCGGGCGACTGTGGAAATTCAAACGTATGAATAATATGTTGGTGGCACTGTAAGTCTATGTCAAATTCGAGCTTAGCAGGTTAGGTTTTCCTTCAGTTTTGACACAGACTGACTCAAAACCTAACCTGTTAATCTCGAATTTGACATAGACTTACAGTGCCACTGCCACCAACATATTATTCATACGTTTGAATTTCCACAGCCGCTCATTATGGACTTTTTTAATGAACATGTTGTATAAGCTTATTGATCGCATTATCGCATCAGTCTTGCCAGTATCCTCTTGTTAAACACCGCTCGCGCTTGGCAAGCTCCGTCAACGTTCACATTTTGACTTGTAAAGTTTTATATAGAATTAATAAAGCTTTTTCAAAAAGTCAAAATGACGTTAAACCGTGTTAACTCAAGCTCCGTTATAAATCTTCACTACAAATGAACCAATATATACTTATATTTTAAACATCTCCTGCAAAACTACAAATAAGGAAGGTGGTAGTTTTATTACAATTATTTAATAATGCAATCTTCTTTGGGACAGAAGTCGAATTACTCATTGTATTTATTTATTGTACGTAAACCACACAATCGAAACGCATTTTCAAGGAGCGTTCAACAAAATTATACGGGGTGATTTATAAGTATTGTCATTAAATTAAATGTGTGTATACTGACCTCAGTAGAGATACATTGCATTCAAAATTAATTTCTTACGGGAAAATAAAATCGCACTGGGTCTGGTGCACGCTTTTGGGAGTCAGTGGTTAAATCAGTAAGAGTACACATTAACCTAATGTGATGGAAATACAAAGACAAGTGTTTTTTGCTCCTGTATTTTATCTAAATTCGTTGTTATCGCAACCATCTGTGCGTTCATAGAAACCCATTCCAGTGACTATCAATCAATTTAAGCAATTAAATGTATAATTCTTTGTGGGATTATTATTAATTTGTGACGCATAGTTTATTATGCAAAGTTATACTGTTTGATGTCATCTAACTCTCCTTAAATTTAATTACCATACTTATAAATTACCCTGTATATCTACTATACTTTAGTGCCATTAAATTGGAGTGTTTTCAGAGTAAAGCATTAATTTTATTTCATACTGCATCGTAAAACCCATGTTTAAGTTAATGATTTTAGTCCGGAAAATGAGGCTTTACGGTATCAGGTCCGGTAAAACATTTTACCGGACTCAAATGAAATAAACAGGTCCGGTAAAACATTTTACCGGGCTCAAATAAAATAAACAGGTCCGGTAAAATATTTTACCGGACTCAAATGAAATAAATCAATAATCAAACTATTTATTATTTTCAATTGAAAAAAATTTTTTTTTGTAGTTTTAAGTAAAAATTTAATAATTGCAGTATGAAATAAAACGTATTACGACATACGTCCGGTAAACTTTTACAGTAGCTCGTGTCAACATTCCAGACTCGGCTCCTACGATTTTTTCAAATCTGACCTGAAGGCTTTTCAAAGCAAATAAACAAATTAGTACAGTCCTTATAACTTTTGTGTTTTGAGATTTGTCCTGATAGTAGTTATGTGTAGTTACAGAGTTGGCTAAAATGGCATAAAACTCATTTCGTTATGTTAATGTTTTTTTGTAATACCTACTTGTTAAATATTTCTTTAAGGACTGTTTACTACTGCGTAAGCAACCTCTTTACGGCCCGGCCGTAAAAAGTGTCCGTAAAGACCACGGCCTGCTAAACTGTGTGCCAAACGTCAAAGTGACGTTTGTCACACAAATCCAGCAGCAAGCTAGCTTTCAACTCCACATAGAAGAAGGAATATTTTCATCATTTTCTACAGATGTCATAAGTTACGAGCTGGTTACAACTTAAAACTGCTTACAACCATACACGAAATTGGAAATAACCCTGAAATAACTGACATTTATAAACAACAGTTGCAACGTTCTACGCACTCTCAATCATTCTAAAATATCATTACACAAACCTAGCGTTTGGATGAAAATAAATTAGAAAAATATAGATATGACCGAATTGTATGTAGGTATTACAAAAACTATTGTACAATACACGTCCGTTAGGGCCTTTACTGCCTCGCCAGTATTATTCGACTCTCTGTTCGAGCTCGTCTCACAAATTCTCTGGCTCGGCAGTAAAGGCTATCCTAACGGACTTCTACTGTAAAATACTAATTGAAAGGATCGCTCAATCACGGAAATTTTACCTAATATTTAACCACTTCTTGGCCATAAACGTAACTGCATACACTCAGTTTCCTAATCACTAATGATTTGATTAACGAATACAGATACAATTATGTTTATCAACTAAAAGTTCTCCAATACTTACATCCGCACCTTTTTGTCGAAGACTGAGTGCTTTAAGTACAGCTTTAAAATTTAAAGTAACACCTCTATTTTATACATACAAGATTAAAAATAATTTTGACAACTGCATACTCTAGTTGCGTAATAGTATATTACATAACAAGAGTTGTAAATGGCATATTGCGCACGACTAGAAAAGTTGCGCACGGACCGCGTAGCGGTGAGTGCAGTAATTCCTGGAGTGCGTAATTGCTTTACAACTCGAGTTGCGTACTATACTTTTTCTACAACCACACTCAATTTCGTTAAATGAAAAAGAAATGTTTTATTAACTGTCAAATCATTACTGTCACACCATCTTAAAAATTAGGCGGTAGCAGTCACAGCCCTACACCGCTTCGTACAAACAACAGAAGTTAACTGTAACGTAATAAAAAAAATACGTGTTAGTCATTACGTAACACTGTTTATAACAACAAATTTACTAATCAAGTAAACAGTGCTTAATGAGCAATTTACTAATAAAGGAGTAGAAAAAATACAGTGCCATACAGAGTATTTCAAGTAACGGCTGTGCATTTGTGATTTGACTCAGGAACTAAAAAAAAAGAGAATTTGTAATGTCATTTTAATTTTATTTCGCTTCGATAAATTTTTTTAGTAGGGCCCTGTCGCCCCGAGATTATAATTAAATTTATTCCGGCAGGCATTGGAATGCCGCGACGTGCATACTCTTTTGGTAAGAAGTTCTTTAAAATACTGTATGACTTTCTTTCTTCGAAACTAGATTACAAAACAATACCTTCTTAGCTTCTGGGATTACGGCCCCCAAGCTCGCTGGAAACGTTTAAATTAACGGTTAAATGTTCTGGATTTTTTCTTTACCAAATACATACGCAACAACTTGAGATTATTGTGAAATTTTCCTTTGTGAGCTGTGCCTTGTGCACGGTTGCGGTAACGTAATTTGCTGTCGTTTCCTTATTGTTTGGTCGGAGTTTTCCCCGAGTTCTTTGCAAGATTGCTTTTTAGTGGTGCAATAATGGGACAGAAAATTTAGCTGCTATGGTGAAAGTGAGATGAATTCAGTCCGTCGCGGAGGGGGGGGGCGTTATCAAGCCCCGTGCATTGAGAATTAATTGTCACTGAGCTTCCGAGTATAACAGACGTGAATAAATTGTGACCGCCGGTCGCCTCAAAGGCGATCGGCGGGGCTCCTTGACGAACTTAAAGTTTCACGTTTGGTTTTTTTTGTGGCAGAACTATTGGTGCCTTTTTGACGATTTGGGTGGGCCGAATTATGAAGGAAGTTTACTGAAAGTTTTGGGGCGTAGTGTGACCGACGTAATAATTTCCGGGGCGAAGTGTTTATTTTCGTTTTGGCGTTTTTGCTCACCTGCTTGTGGGAAAAACATTTTGCTTTATTGCACACTCAAAGAAGACACTTCGATTAAGCTTCGTAAGTTCTCGCACCTAGTGAGAAGAATTGCATCTGCAAATCCTGTTTGCGTCGTGCCACTCGTAACGCTGCTCTTTTGACATCTCCTGTGAGGAACTTCTTCATTTCGGCCGAATTTCGACTTCAACCTTATGGGTGTTGCTCTCGTCGCCGCTAAGCCTCATCAGGTCCGGCTGTCACCTGCCATCCCCTAAACAGTATGTGATCTGGCTGAAGGTAAATGTAGAATTTGTACAATTCTTTATTAAATGTAACACGGGATGGCCGCGAATATCTACGTATAGTGTGCGCCGCATTTTATGGAACTTTTGCACTTGCGAATTCATATAGCCTCATTATTTGCGTATAGTTGGGGGAATTACCCCTGTTAAATTTTTGGTATGCAATAACTTGTGTATTGTAATTTAGTGGGTAAGATAACTTCTTTTGCTGGGATCGCGATAACTTTTCAGTTAGGGTGTAACATTTTTATGGCCGACTTGTGGCTTCGTTTGTGTGTTTTTGATTATTAAATATTAATATTGTCAGAATCCGTTTATTTATTTGATTTAATTCTGAAATCGGGGGTCCTCAACCGGTACTGGCGAAGGCCGAGTGTTGTCAAATGTAAAGCTAGAACATGTGCTTTTACTGAACAAGCCTGAAGAATGTCGGCTTGAGTGAATTTTCAAACCTTTCAGGAAAGTGGCCATAAGGTCTTTCGCGGCCACCTTGTGTGTACCAGCCGGCCTGGTGGAGCGAAGAGGCAGCAACCCCGGAAAATTTCTCATAGCTCCTGACGTTTCTCGCTTTGCCCATGAGAGCTTTTCATCCCATAAGGTGAGTGGCGCCTCAAGCAATAATATTTTGAGCAAAAGTATAGGGTAGGTGCCGTCGGTTTTGAGTGAGCTTTCGAACCACCCCTTCCTGATTGAGCTAAGCTGAGGGTAACAGGAACACCTCTATCTGTTCCGACACATTTTAAGATCTGTGTTTTTCGAAAACCGGCGAACCCTTCACTTTTTTCCCGACTTGGCCTTTTAGAACGACTCATGTCGATTGAGTTAAATTATCCTGTAACAAATTAAGAGTGGACATTTTTCATTTATTTGGCAATATTTGAAAAATGAATACTGTAGTACTTATAAATACGTTACCGACTCACCAAAAAAACGTTTGACATTTAAAGGTAGCGGTAAAACTTTATACGAATTATTAAATCTACGGATTACAAACGTAAATACGTAACGAAACAAAATCCTATGTGAAAAGGCATATCGTTGCATTCAAAATGTATTTAGAACATTTTTTCAGTTGAAAAATTACAGTAAAATTATTAATATTTGTGGTTTCACTCTTTGTCGATGATTACACAAATCTCGCATAAAATAACCCATATTTGCAATGAAAAGAAAATATTTAGAATTTTAAATACAGGATGTCGTTTAACCCCTTTGGAAGGGTGTGAATTATGACTATACTTCAGCCACGTTACGGAGGCGAGCCATGTAAACAAAGATTCTTACAGTTTTCAATGGGGCTTAAATCAGTTTCACACGGTGCGCATTTTACGTAAGCGTTTGTTGCATATGATACTGCAGATAATTACCGCACATCAAAACAACGCAACGTTCATTCCTCTTCTAGTGTAGGGGCGCGCATAAGCGGTGTTCAACTTTCTTTTCGGAATGGCTAACCACAGAACGCCTTTCTATCACCTTATTTTCACCGAGCACGCGTGTTTTTACTTCGTTTTACAATAAAGGAAGTATTGGATTCACCCCAAAAATTCGAAATTGAGTTTTCAACAGATCTTCACGTTTTAGAGTCCCCTGAACCCAAGAAACATATTTTTTTTCATTGGTCTGTCTGTCTGTCTGTGTGTCTGTGAACAAAATATCTCAAAAACGGAAAGAGGTATGGAGTTGAAACTTCATACATAAGTTTTGTGTACTTTGTAGATGCGAGAGCAAGCTTTTGAAGAAAATCGCATAACCGGAAGTAGGTGTTTACTTTTGTGATTTTTCATTTTTTTTTTATTTTTTCAAAAACGGCTGCAACGATTTTTTTTAAGTTTACATTTTTAATGTGTATTGATGTGAGATAGGTGATTTTCCAGTTAAATACTTCTAAAATAGGTTTAATTTTTTTTTCTGTTTTTATTATTAACTACTATTTTAAATAGAACACCCTGTATATTATTACATTTTTGAATTCAGCTTAAAATTCTAGAGAAAATTTGTCTCTTGAAATAACACTCTATTTTGTACAGTTTTTGTAAAATTTTTAATTTTTGAAAATTTTTGACAAATGCTTAAAAATGTCAAATCAAATTTTTGGCTAATTATAAGATCACTGTAAAAGGAAGTTGTGTGCGTGTATCACACCAGATTTTTTTACTTGGCTCGCCTTCCTAAAGTGGCTGAAGTTTAGACTGAAAAATAATGATCGTGACTATTACAATATTATGAACGTGGAAACTTTTCAATGGTGTTTTTTAATAGTCTTAGTTTATATCAAGATATAATTAATAATTCGAAAAGGTACCTTGCTTTGAAAGATCACTAAACACTAATAACATTTACTTATTACAAATAAATTTTGAAGCCAATAATAAAGCCTTCAAATATTAAACAAATGTTTAATTTGTGTTTTTAAACGTTTTTAGAAATTACGAATTGCGACAAGAACGAAATAACTTGTAAACTATAATTTTGAATTACTAAGTAATTCACTCTTTTGAAGACCTTAACTATAACTGTCTAAAATAGTTTTTTCCGTTTTGCGATATTTTTCGCATGCCTTTGCAAATTGCTATTTTTTGTAGCTTTCCAAGCTCATTTCTTTGAAATACAGCTGTGATGTACCCTTGGATTAGGTCACTCTAAATGCCTGTGCTTACAACAAGTTGCCGGTACTAGTTTTAGCTATACTCCAGCCACGTTACGGAGACGAACCATGTAAACCAAGATTCTGACCGTTCTCAGTGGGGCTTAGATCAGTTTCACCAGGGCCGGCATCTTTGTGTTTTGTCGTGTGTTGCTCTTACCTCTAAAGAGAATAAATAGCAGAACTTTCAAAATAACGGACAGAAAAACTTGATACAATAAAGCTCCATGAGATCTACTGGTCAAAAGAATAAAAAAACGTAAAAAACAATTACACCAAAAGAAACAACAAACCACACCTGAAAACTGGAATAACGTAACAATAGTTATTGTGCTCAAGAAAGACGACTTAGCACTTTTAAAGAACTATTATTGAATAAGCTTTATGTCACATTATATACAAACTGTTTATGGGGAGAGTTACAAATAAACATAATGGAGAAAAAGTTAGACTATCATTTCGTAAACGTAATGTATGTAGTGAATGCGACCATCTCCTAACCGTAAAAATACAGAATACAAAAATAAAAATATAATAAACGAATCAGTAGAATATAACTTCTCACTGTACATGGCATTTGTGGACTATGAAAATATTTTTAACGCAACAGAACACTGAGCAATAATGAAGGAATTAGACAAGGCACAAATAATAGACCATCCATACAAAACCTTATTGGAAAATGTATATAAGAAAGCAAACTCAACTATCAGACTACATGAAAAAACAAAACAGATATCGATTAATAGAGGAAATAGGAAAAGAAGACACAAAATCTCCCAAGTTTTTACTCTGGTCCTGGAAGGAGTTTTGAAGAATCTGGAATATAGAAAAGTTGGAATAACATAACGATGAAAGAGTCAAACGCCTTGGATTTGCCAACAATATAGTTCTGGTTGCAGATAACAAAAATCTAACCAAAATGTTAGAACAACTGAAAGAAAACTAAGAAAAATATTAATATAAACAAGACGAAAACTTGCTTTTCATTTGAATGCATTCATCGTCCATTTATGCAATGTTTAAGGTTTTTTGTATTAGTATACTACTGCTATGTGTACCATAAACTGTAAGTATCTACCTATTGAGATTTGTTTATATATGAATTTTGTATAATAATGTTAACTGCTGTATTTTTATTTCTGTTGTATTTGTTAATTGTTAAAATGGGGTTTCCCGTAAGCTTTATAATAAATAAGTAAATAAATAAAATAATTAGTTCCAAGGTAGACAAATAACCAATGCAATTAAAAGAGAACATATCAAATAATATCTACAGGGTGTTTACGGTCTTGTGATTTTATTTTCAAGGGGTGATTAAACATCTTAAAAGGAGGTCATTTACGTTAAAATGTCTTAATAAAAGTTTTATAATAAGAGAGATATAATATGATTTAATTTTTCAGATTTTGCTTTTTTTATTTTTAAGGGGTGGTTAAACATTTTAAAAGAAGGTTATTGATGCTAAAATGATTGTCGATAACACTAAAAAGATTAACGCAAAAACAATTGATCAAACAATTAAAGCTAAGACGAATTTATTCAAATAATGCTGAGTAGTTTCCTAATAACAGGCTAACTCCGATTCCACAAAAATTATCTGCTCTAGTATTCCGTGCACGAGAAACTGGTGTACTGTAAACACGTCAAGGTCGGGATGGTGGACCTGGCCGATACCAACGAATATTGGTTGCCGAAGAAGAAATATTAAACCTTGTTGAAGAAGATCCTTCCAGTAGTACCTACTCGAGAAATATCTCGGCAAGTAGGCGTCTCAAATCGAACTGTTTGGCGAACACTGCGCGAAAATCAATTGTATCCTTTCCATGTACAAAAAGTACAAGCTTTACAACCTGCAGATCATCGTTTACGTTTGCATTTTTGCCAATGGTTTCTGCAAAAACATGCTGAAATTACAAACTTTTCTTCCATTGTGGTGGCAACTGATGATGCAACGTTTACACGTAAAGGCATCAACAACTGTCATAATACTCATATCTGGGCAGTTGAAAATCCACATGCTGTTCGTTGTAATCATTTCCAGCAAAGATTCGCGATAAACGTTTGGGCCGGATTGGTTAAAGCACAACTTATTGGCCCTTTTGTGTTGCCAAACCGATTGACTGAAATTTGTTTTTTTTAAATTATTTGCTCTTCAAGATGGCGCACCGCCGCATTTTAATCGTTTAATTCGCAAACATCTGGAGAATGTATTCGAAAATAAATGGATTTGCTGAGGGATCCTGTTCCATGGCCTCCTCGGTCACCCGACCTTAACCCCCTAGACTGTTATTTATGGGGCCTTATGAAGACCATGGTATACACCAACGAAAAAAATGATTTACATTATTTTCGTAACTGCGTTGAAGCAGCTGCGACAACAATTCGACGGCAAGATCTAGGCCTTGTAAGTTATGCCAACTCATGGATACATCGAGCGATAACTTCAAACATCTAGTGTGAGGTGTTTTTTTAAATAAGAATTTAAATAAAATGTGTATTTGTTTAATTTAATTTAATTAAACATATTAAGTTCACCCCTTAAAAATAAGAAAATAAAATCTAAAAGAAAATTTAAAAAAGTCATCTCTTATTATACAACTTTTGTTAAGGCATTTTAACGTTAATGATCTTCTTTTAAGATGTTTAATCATCCCTTAAAAATAAAATCACAAGACCGTAAACACCCTGTATATCTTAGACAAAAAATAGAAATAAACAGGCAAACAAAGACATAGAAATAGAACGAAGTAGAAGACTAGGATAGCTTGCGTTTGGTCAACTGGCATATATCCTCAAAAATAGCAAAAATTCATCAATACATCAGAGCAAACGTTTTTTACTAATGCATGCTGCCTTTACTAACGTATTGAGCACAGATATGGCCCCTCTCCAAACAATAGTAAATAAGTTGCAAATAACCCAAAGGACGATGGAGACACCTATGACAGGAATATCATTAAAAGACAGAAAACAAAATTATTGGATCAGAAAAAAAAACAAAGATAACTGACATCATACAGAGTATAGCCAACCAAAAATGGGACTTTTCTGGGCATAGATATAGCGTGTATAGAAGATGACTGATGGAATGCCAAGGTTTATAAAAAGAAGAAGAAGTGATACAGAGATACCGGTCCGGTGTGTTGCTCACCTTGTTTCGTGTGTTGCTCGAGCTCGGAAGCAACACAACTGATGCCGGGCCTGAGTTTCACACGGTGCCCATTGTACGTAAACGTCCGTTGTATGTGATACTGCAGATAATTACCGCACAGCAAAACAACGCAACGTTCATTCTTCCTCTAGTATAAAGGCGCGCATAAGCGCTTTCTCTTCGAAACAGCCAACCACAAAACGCCTTTCTATCACGTGATTTTCGCCGAGCGTGTGTGTTTGTTTACTTGGCTGGCCTTCCTAACGTGGCTGAAGTTTAGTTTTTGGTGTATTTGGTACACAATTGCCACTTTTGGTGCCTAGTTGTGTAATATCGCCTTTTCATAATATTTGTCAGCTGTTACTTCTCCAAAAATAGAAATAATTTCGATGTCGTGCAAGTCGCTTAAGGTATTTTTCCTTAAGTTGTTTTAGTTCGTTTCCATGCTTGTTAGGTCACTATTTATTGGCCAATCCAGAGGAAACTGCTGTCGCTTCTTTGCGAACGTAAAAGGGAACATATAGGTATAGTATTCCAACCAGAAATTGGAAAGCTATTTAAAATCAGGTCAGCATTGAGATCAGTAAGTCACTTCGTAATTTAATTCATAAAATGACTGTTTGATTGTCATTCAGTGACATTTCAATAATAACCTTAAAATTTGACATATGCATTAGGAATTCTGGAAGAGATATACGTTTTTCAACATTATCTATGCTAGCATACGGTTTTAAAAATTGCGTTTAAACAACCTAGTACCTAATTAAATCATGTAAAATGGTACTGAAACAGTTAGATGTACAATTTACAGATGAAGTGATAAACTGTCATTACGTGAAAGCTGCTTGACATTAGAAAATTATTTCTTGATTGTATGAAACCAACTTAGACATAATTCATATTCTTATATGGGTATTTCGCCACTCTGCAAATTAAAATATTAAATAACGAAAATATTAACAACGATCGTTTCGAGGGACAATCTGCCCTCGTTGTCTAAAAATATTGAGAAAGACGACAGGCATTTTTCTTCGTTAAGTAAAATATATGCCGTCTATTTAATTTTACGTTTAGTTGACATCGATTCTTTAGACAAGATCTTTGTGTTTTGCCATTGTATTTTATGGTTTTCATCCCAAGCATGTTCTGCCAGCTTAGACTTATTGAATTGATACGTTTTCAACATATTTTTATGTTCTTTAACTCTAACTGCTAAAGGCCTGGATGTTTCACCGATATAATATTTCCCGCATTCACAGGGAATACTATATATACAATTCCTTGAATGTTGTTCTTCGTTGAACGGTTTAGTTTTTGTAACTGACCGTAAAGTATTCATCGTTTTGAATACCGTCCTAACATTGAATCTATTTCCAATTCGTCTAATTTTGTCAGATATGCCTGGAATATATGGTATAGTTAGAGTATTATATTTTTGAGTGTCATTCCTTTGTATGTGTGTGGCATTGCTTCGTGTATTGAAAATGTTCCGAACAAGAGTCTCTGGATAGCCATTATCTTGTAAAACATTAATAATAAATTCTTTCTCTTTTTTGAAAATTTTATCATTAGAGCAAACAACTTTGGCTCTGTCGTAGAGACTTTTTACAACGCCTGTCTTTATGTTTTTGTGATGGTTAGAATTAAAATGTAAGTACCTATTAGTATTGGTTTTCTTACGGTATACTGATGTTTCAAAAGTATTTATTGTGCGTGTGATTAGTGTATCAAGAAAGGGTAACTGATTGTTTTGCTCTGTTTCTAATGTGAATTTGATGGAGGTTTCTTTACTGTTAATATGTTCAAGAAATTTGTCCACCTCATCCATATCATGAGGCCAAATTGCAAAAACATCATCGACATATCTCCACCAAACTACTGGTTTGTTGGTGTACGTGTAGACATGTTGTTGTTCAAAGTCTTCCATAAAAATGTTACTAACAATGGGAGATAAAGGTGAACCCATTGCCATCCCGAAATCTTGTTGGTAAAATTCATTGTTTAGTTGAAAGTATGTCGTTTTAATGCATAGTGTTAAAAGTTCCATAATGGTACCAACGTTTAATGTTGTTCGTGTATGTAATGTGTTATCGTTTTGTAGCCTATGTTTAATAATGTTGAGTGTTTTGTCTACTGGAACATTAGTGAAGAGACTAATTACATCGAAACTAATCATTAAGTGTTGTGTGTTTATGTTTGCTTCTTTAAGTTTTTCAAGGAAATGGGGCGTGTTCTTTATATACGTGTCTGTATTTCCTGATATAGGAGTCAGTATCTTAAGTAAATATTTAGCTAAACTGTGACAAGGAGAACCTATAGAACTAACTATTGGCCTAAGTGGTACATTTGGTTTGTGTATCTTTGGTAATCCATAAAAATGTGGTGGTTTACTGTAGTGTGGTGTTAGCGTACGTCTTACAAAATCTGTAAATTGTTCTCTGTGTTTGTAAAGTGTTCTGTATATTTTTGTTTCTATTGTATGTGTTGGATCTTTATTTAGTTTAGTGTATTGTCCCTCACTAATTAGTGTTCAAAGTTTTTCGTTATATGTGGTTGTGTCAAGTACTACTGTGGCGTTGCCTTTGTCTGCAGGTAGAATTTTAATTGTGTTATCGGTTTTTAGTGTGTGTAGTGAATGTTTTTCTTGTTTGGATATATTTTGTCTGATTGTGTAAGGTCGTTCTAGTATGATTTTGTGTCTAATTCTGTATTCCTGTCTAATGTCTTCTGGAAGTTTTTGACAAGTCTCTTCTATAGCTGTAACTAAATCAAGTTTATTAATTCGTTTTGGCGCCACTGCGTAGTTGAGTCCTTTGCCAAGAACTAATTTGTCAGTGGCGTTTAGTTCTTTAGAAGACAGATTAACTACAGTTTTATTTAAAAAAGTGTTATTTTACTTAACGAAGAAAAATGCGTGTCGTCTTTCTCAATATTTTTAGACAATAGTTGGCTATCGATTCTTAAAGATGAGATCAAGTAGGTTTATATATTGTTAAAGAAAGGAAATTTTATATATTTATATCTAGCAAGCGTTAGTAACTAGGGTAATAATAATATTAGGGACAGTAGAATGTAAACAATAGTAGTTTGTATACCAAGGCACTGAAGTATAACTTTTTATCACGAATGTAGATTTAGTTGCCGAGGCCCGTAGGGCCAAGGCAAATAAACCACATGAGGGATAAAAAGGAACTTCAGTGCCGAGGTGTACACTATGTTTTATTTGAAATCGAGAAATCGTGAAATTACAACATTTTAACCAAATTTTGTAGGTTATGTTCGCTCCATTGACGTTTATCTATCGCCTCGCCACCTACAAAAAAGTCGTAAAACAATGGATTACTTCACTGCCGATTTCTCGTATTTTAATGACGATTTCGGCGTACTTCACTGCCGATTTCAAATAAAATATATTGAATTTGAAAAGGTTGTTTAATAAAAAACTAATTAAAAAAGCTGCGTAATTGACTGAAAAGATTGTTTTGCTAAAGACGACGGCGACAAGATACATTGGTCCTTCGAGCCTGACAATTAGCACTTGGAAATATGTCAGACACTCTACGCCGTAGCGAAAGGTTGAAGCAGAAATCGAGTGTAAGTTGTCAGCCAAGTGAGGAGACACCATCGGTGCGATCTCACGTGCCCTCACTAAGCTCTCACGCCTCAAAAATGAGCGCGAATATCCGCCGACAGAAACTTGAAGCAGAGTTAGAATGTGCTATGAAAAAACAAGACATGGAACGTCAAAAACAAGACATGGAACGTAAAAAACAAGACATGGAACGTCAAAAGCAAGAGATGGAACGTCAAAAGCAAGATATGAAGCGACAACAAGAACTACTGGATTTAGAATTGGCATTAAAATTAGCTCATATTGACGAGAAGGCACTCTTTTAGTTTACACCCCCACATACACCTGGTTTACAATTTTTGTATTTCGCTTAAATGTGGGGGTGTAAACTAAAATAATGTTTACGCGCACCTTATTTAGTTTACACCCCCACCTATACCTGGTTTACGATTTTTGTATTTCGTTTACATGTGGGGGTGTAAACTAAAATAAGGTTTACGGCAGATTATTTAGTTTACACCCCCAACTACACCTGGTTTACGATTTTTCTATTTTGCTTAAATGTGGGGGTGTAAACTAAAATAATGCTTACGAGCAGCTTATTTAGTTTACACCCCACTTTTTTCCATTGTTTTGTATTGAAGCATTATGATTTTAATTGTTAGGTTAGGTTAGGTGAGTTTAGGTTAGGATAGGTTAGGCTAGGTTAGGTAAGGTACGTTGGTGTGTGTGCCTGGTGTGCACTCACGGCGGTAGGTGGCACTGATGGTGGATTGGCTTGTTACATTCTCTTTGCAAATAGCAGAAGTTTATAAACGTGAATAATTTGTTTTACTTAATTATCAATAAAAAGTTTTGGGTGTAAACTAATTTAGTTTAACATAGACTATAATTTAGTTTACACCCCCACATACAACTGATTTCTGATTTTTCTATTTAGCTTGAGTGTGGGGGTGTAAACTGAAAAAGTACCCATAGACTATAATTTAGTTTACACCCCCTAAATGTGGGGGTGTAAACTAAAAAAGTACCGACGAGAAAAATGAGGAAAACGACCACAAGTCAGTTATTAGTAAAAGTTCTGATGTGAAGAAATGGGTAAGTGAACAAAACCTATGTGGCAGACAGCCACCATTAGAACTCCAAGGTGACAGACAGTCACTGTTGAATTTAGAAACGAGACAGGCAGCTGATTCGCAAAACAGAAACCTACCAGTAGTCAATGTAGACAATAGACGTCAAAATGACATGGTCAGTCCAATACCAGTTGAACACTTACCTTCGCAAACTATAACTATTCCTGAATTAACACAACTGATAACAAGACAGTCGCTTCCAAAGGATCTACCTCCGTTTAGTGGCGATCCATTAGAATGGCCAAACTTTATTGCCCAATATCGCAATTCAACTAGTATTTGCGGATATACTAATGAAGAGAATCAGAATAGGCTACAAAAATGCTTGAAAGGGAAGGCTAAAGAAATAGTTCAACATCTGTTAATATTGCCTGCAAATGTACACAAAACAATTACTACTTTGGAAAGAAGATTCGGACGTCCTGAGTATATTATCTTAGTATTATTACAAAAAATTAAGAAATTGCCTGTTGTGAAAGAAGATAAATTAGGTACGCTAGTAGAAGTTTCTGATGCAGTTGACAACTTAGTGAGCACCATTTGTACGTTGCACGAAGAGGATTATCTACGAAATCCAATTTTACTGCAAGAATTACTACACAAACTTCCAACTATCTATAAAATGCAATGGATAGAACACATATCAAAAGTAAATCAGACACGTGTTAAACTAATTGAATTTCAAGAATGGTTAGAAGAAAAGCCAGATGCAGCGCGCAAACTTGAAATTCCAAAGTTTTTTGAAGAAAAGTGTGACCCAATCAAATCTGCAACTTACTTCAAAGCCCGAAAAAATGTTACGATAGCTACGGTGATCAAAAAGAGAACTCATAAGTTTTCCAAAATTTGTGAGTATTGTAAAACTGGAAATCATTACTTAAATCAGTGCCCCGACTTTTTAAACGCGCATGTTGACAAGAAATGGGAATATGTGACAAATAATAGACTCTGTTTTTGTTGCCTTTTATTCGGCCATCGTTTACAAGAATGCAGAAGAAAGCAGAACTGTGAGATAAATGGTTGTCAAAAAACACATCACAAGGTACTTCATAAAGGATTTGAACAAAACTCGAGTGACAGTGTTTCAAATTATACAAAACCTATCGATGTTGACAAATGTCAAACCGACAGTGATAAATGTCAGCTTAATTTGAATCAAAGATTTAATCATACATTACAGACAGGAGATTCATTAGGCCAAATATGTCTACGAATTATACCCATTAAACTGCATGTGCCCAAAGCTGAGATGTATACGTATGCATTGTTAGACGAAGCCGCTACTATGACTTTAGTGGACAGTGACCTCGCAAATACCCTTGGCTTGGACGGTCCAAAGGAGTCACTATGCTATCAGTGGTTAAATAATATTACAGGACAAGATAACAGTTCAAAACGAGTAGATGTTAAAATACAAGGCATTGGCAGAAACGCTCGAATATATAATATGACTAACGTAAGAACAATTCAAGGTTTATCCTTGCCTGAACAAAGTGTGGACATAGAAGAATTGATATAGGCCCACTTGCGCTCGGCCCACTTGCGCCCACCGCCATTTTCGACCCATTTGCGCCCCAGAAGAATGTCAACGGTAATTAAGGTCTAATTTGCCTCCACGCTTGCATCTCATTAGTCATCAGGACACCCGAACTTAGCCGACTGACTAGTGCGGCGGTCTTCTACCTGCAAATTAGTTATTACAAAAACACAAAATTTTACAATGTTTCCCTTAGCTGCCCTAACTTCTATGCGTTTCTGTTGGTACTTGAATGTTTGTGTTTATTTGAAATTTATTTTAATATTTTAGTAACTTTTTGCACTGGTATCAAATTTATTGATTAATAATTCAGATTATTAGATTAGCGTATTTTATCAGCGTGTCAGTGGCACCTAGGTTTTAAGCATAATGTTATAGGAATTCATCAATATACTAAGTAACTTTTTATACTCGTATTTTATATAGTTCTCCATCCACTTTTAGAAAATAAATGAAGGAGTTACTTAGTAGAGGATAGGGCTGATAGGTTAACAAAGGTTGTACCATTTTTTTAATAGTTTTTGTCAACTAAGGTCTTTCTATTTTAGCTGACCTTCGCCTGTGTTTCATTTAGTTTTAAAAAAATCTATGGTATATTTGGTAGATTAAAGACAATATTATTATTAAATACTCTATTATTGTTTATTGAATCTGGCAAAAACGACTAAAAGTTTCGGTCCAGCTTGGTTTGAAGAGAATTTTAAGAATATTTTCAGTTTTTGAAAAAACAAGTAGGCCTTCACAGGGAAGTGAAAACTATTTTATTTTCAGGTGAACTACCCTTTTTGTTCATGATATAGCAAAATTTTATAAAGAAAAGTTGATCAGAATAATAAATTGTGGCCCTATACAAAATTTCAGAAATATTTGCCGACTTTGAAAAACCCGATATTTTTTAGATGATTTTTGTCCAATTATAAATCTTTATTTCATACTGATGTCAAAAATGACATTTTTCGGATTATTTATGGTACAAAAAATGGAACATTAAAATCCTAGAACTTTAAAGTAAAATTTTAAAGTTCAAGTACTTTAATAGTAATTTATTATACAAGACGATAAAGTTAAATTTTATCCACGAGTGAATCGTTTAACGTCGAGACGAAGTCGAGACGTTAATGATTCAAGAGTGGATAGAAATAACTTTATCGTCGTGTATAATACAATATTTTTTTCTATAGCAAGGACTTTAACAATTTCAAAAGAAAATAATGACAGTCAAGCACATTTCAAAATGTCAGTAACTAGATTGTGTTGCTACGATAATACGAAGCTGTCATATTTAATTTAAACAAAAGTTAGAAAATTAAATTACTTTATCTATCCTTGATGTTAAAGTGCTACTTTATCTACCCTTGCTGATAAACTAAAAGTTGGCTTTTTGTTTTGAGTTGATAAAAGCACACTTTAACATGTGCTATAGAAAAAAACTTATTTATTGTATAAAAAATGGAACATTAAAGTCCTATTACTTTAAAGTAAAATTTTAAAGATCAAGTACTTTATAATTATACGTCAGTTGTTGACATGAGATTTGAAATTATTTACAACTTCTTATTTAATAGTAGTTTATTTATCTAGAACGAAAAGTGGCATTTTAAAGACGAGAAAGTTGTTTACGTCCGAGGCGTCAGCCGAGGACGGAATTATTGCGAGGACCTTTAAAAACACTTTTCGTTCGTGGTGAATACAACGGTTTATTTCATACTGCAAATTTAATTAATTTTAAATAAAAAGTTGTAAATCATTTCAAATTTCATGTCAACAACTGACGTATAATTTTAAAGTACTTGAACTTTAAAGTACTAGGACTTTAATGTTCCATTTTTGTACAATAAATAAGTTTTAAAGTACTTGAACTTTAAAATTTTACTTTAAAGTACTAGGATTTTAATGTTCCACTTTTTGTACCATAAATAATCCGAAAAATGTAATTTTTGACATCAGTATGAAATAAAATTCATTAAACTTGAAATAAACCGTTGTATTCACCACGAACGAAAAGTGTTTTTAAAGGACCTCGCAAGTAATTCTGTCCTCGGCTACTATTAAAGTCTTCACACAAAACAAAATTGAATTTTAATATTAAGTCTTGGTATGTAAAATTTTGAAAAATATTTAAAAAATTGAAAAATTAATTTTTAGCTAAAGTGACAAAAATTACGTGTTTTCTTGCCTTGAGATTGTTCAGTTAGCTAAAGATAACGGGGTATGGACGTTTCGCCCCGGACCGTTTCGCCCCCGCCGTTTCTCCCCCAGCCGTTTCGCCCTCTAACCGTTTCGCCCCCGAAGTTTTACCTCTAGCTTTAGCAGTTTCCAGTTGCACCACCAGGAGGTTCTGCAACCGTTTTTTATAATTTTTTTTGGTGTTTGTGTTATAATTTTAGTTTTTTTTTAAATTTTATTGGTTTTTGTTTGTTGGTGTTTGTGTTTTAATTTTAGAGTTTTTAGTAGATACATATAATAATAATAATAATAATAATAAATGACTTTATTTTCTCATATAGTAGTAACTACAAGAAAAAAGGCGAAGTTCAACATATGTTGCTCTTCCACTTAACCTAACAAAATATAAAGACTAAAATAATAATAATAATAGCGTTCTATGCGCAAATGTATACAATCTGTACAGTGCATACCAGTGCATATCCGAAGCACCCAAATATTAGCCGAATTGTAAATGTAGTATAGAGACCTAGTGTATAAATTCGATGCTATGACTGCGTAGTAAATAATATTTTTTTGTAGCGTTTTTTAAATATATCGGTATTTAATGTCTTGTATGTAGATGGTACTGAATTGTAAATGTTGCCGATTTGGTATCTAAAAGAAGATTTAAGGTTTTCAGTATTGTGCATGGAAGTTGTTAACAGACCCCTGGAGCGAACATTTACATTGTGAACATCCGATCTATACGTTATCTTTCTACACAAATATTTAGGGCATTTTTCCGTAATATTTTTGTGAAATGTGACCGCAGAGTGAAGAGTAAATCTATTTTGAATATTCAACCAACCAGCATCCCTCAGTTTATGAGATATTGGCATGTATTTACGAATACCATAAATGAACCGTAGACAAGAATTTTGAACACGTTGTAACCTTTTTTTATCCATAACCTTTAAGCACGGACCATAAACTACATTGCAAAAATTTAAATGCGATAGCACAAGTGCTTCACACAGGATAATTTTAGCTTCAACGGTTAGTTCATTTCTATGTGGAAATAGCATTTTTAAATTTAAAAATCCAGCTTTGATAACTTTTGACACTTGTTGTGAAAAACGTAGCTCAGCATCAATTGTCAAACCCAAGTTGTTAACTGCAGTGACTAGGTCAACTGATTCGTTATTAATTAAAATGGAGATGTCTGGTGATACAGCTTGTCTTAAGTTTTTAGCTCCAAATACAATGGCTTGCGTTTTCGAAGCATTGATGGTTAAACAATGCTTAGAAGACTCTTGTACTAAACTACAAATGTCCTCATTTAATTTTCTACATGCCAATCCTACATCTTCCGGTTTAAAAGACAAGTAAATCTGGGTATCATCAGCATACTGATGACAGCTACAGTACTTTAAAACTCTATTTAATTTTAACGTGTATATTGTGTATAACAAGGGTCCCAATATGGATCCCTGAGGTACACCCGATTTTACATCCATAGGCGTGGAAATTTGATCATATAATTTAACAGATTGTGTTCTATTATTAAGATAACTTTCAAAAAACTTTAGAGGCGTCGACTCAAATCCAATGTATTTTAAAATAGATAACAGTATTTTATGACTTAACGTGTCGAACGCTTTACTGTAGTCCAAGAGTACAAGAAGGGTTAATTTATGTTAATCAGTGTTAACAATTATGTCATCAGTAATATTCAATAATGCAGTACAGCAGCTGTGACCAGGTCGGAACCCAGACTGTGTGACAGGTAATATGCTAAATTCATTAATATAGTTTCGTACTTGCTCACCTATCACTTTCTCCAGAACCTTCGAAAGCACAGGCAGAATACTAATAAGTCGAAGGTGTTTAAAATCCTCAGGCATTTTATTTTTAGGCACAGGCGTGACTAAAGCATTTTTCCATACTTCAGGAAAAACACCCTCCTGTAGACAACAATTTATGATGTGACAAATATAACGCAATAGATAAGGCAAGCATAACTTAAGTATGTATATGTTTAAACCGTCAGATCCAGCAGCGTTAGTTTTAATTGTGTTCATAAAATTTAAAATTTTAGCTTCATCAACATCTTTAAAATTGAAACGACCTTCACAAAGTGTGTTATTATTATAAAATTCTAAAATGTCGATATTATTAACATTGGATTTTGGAATAGAATTAAAAAAATATTCATTAATTTTATCAGGATCTCTAAGAGTCAAAGGGATATCAGGTTTGAGTTTTGAATATACTTTGCAAAGTTTTGAATATACTTTGCAAAGTTTTGAATATACAGAAATATAAAGAATAGAGAAAGAGAAATCTTTTAACATCTATATTTCGACGTGCAACCGGAATAAATACAAAATTCAAAATTATACGCAATCCCAAGCAAGTAATCAATAACTTGACGATTTTCAAAATCTTCTTTTCAAATTCTTTTCATACGAGCTGATATTGCGACATACTTTTTATTTCTTGGATCAAAAAATAAAAAAACCGGTTGCAGAAATGCTACTAGCTACCTCCTCGTGGTGCAACTGGAATCAGCTGAAGCTGGCTAAAGCTAGAGGTAAAACTTCGGGGGCGAAACGGCTAGAAGCGAAACGGCTGGGGGCGAAACGCCGGGGGCGAAACGGTCGGGGGCGAAACGGCGGGGGCGAAACGTCCGTAAACCGAAGATAACACACTCTAAAAAAATCTTATTGAAATCTTACTTAATTTCCGAGAAATAGTACTTTTTGGATTTTGACAATTTCGAAAAACTCAATTTTCTAAATAAATAAAAAGCACTCGGTATATATGATAGGGGCTAAATAGGTTTTTAGACAAGCACAAATTATTGACTTAAAAAGTTTTTTTGACAAACCTTACTTACTTACTTAATCCGGAACCCTTGTACCTTGCGGTGTCGGGCTTGATTTGCAAAATTTTCTCCATTGGGTCCTATCTTGGGTTAGCACCTTCGCCTGATGCCAGTCTACTCCCCTCTTTGATATTGCTTTTCTTACGTCTTCTTGCCACGTCTGTCTTGGTCTTCCTCGAGCTCTGTTTCTTCCTTCCTTCGTTTCCCATATTTTCTTTGGAAGTCTACCTTCTTGCATCCTTGCTAGGTGGCCATACCAACGCAGCTGGCTTTCTTCTATTTTTGTTTGTAATGGTTTTACTTTGAGTTGTTCTCGAAGCACTTCATTTCTCTGTCTATCCAATTTTGTTACTCCTGATATTTTTCTTATGTATCTCATTTCGGTTGCTTGAACTCTGGATCGCAGTTTCGGTGTTAATGTCCACGACTCACAGCTATACGTTAGAGTAGGGGTATATATGGCATTGAACACTTTAGTTTTAGTACCCCTAGAAACCTCTTTCATAGCCAGAAAATTTTTACTCAGTGCAAAATATAATTTTTCGGTCGCGCTAATTCTGGCATTCACCTCTGCCTCCATATTTCCATTTTCCTCGAAGGTTGCACCTAGATATTTGAATGTATTTACTTGCTGGATTAACTCTGCGTCAACACTGACGTTGCATGGAATTTTTTCTCTTGAAAACACCATTACCTTGGTTTTCGTAATATTCATACGCATACCCATTTCTAGCAGAGCCGCTTTCCATACAGTCAGGTTTTCTTGTAGTGCTTTTTCAGAGTTGCCAAACAATAGAAGGTCGTCAGCATACGCTAAGTGTCGTATACATTGAGGTTGCATATTTTTATAACCCACTTGATATTGCCGTATCTGAGATTTACATCGTTTCATAACTTCATCCATAACCACCGTGAAAAGTATGGGACTTAATATTCCACCTTGTCTCACCCCGTTTTGAGTTATAAACCGTGAGGATTGTGTGTTGGCTGTTCTTACGTAATTTATGGTATTCTCGTAGAGGCTTTTTATAGCGGTAAGTAATTCGACAGGTACTTTCCTTTTCTGCAGCGTATCCCATATTACCTCTCTTAAGATCCTGTCAAATGCCTTCTCTAGATCAATGAAGCAGACAAAGACGGGTTTATTCGTTTTCAGCGCTTTTTCAACAATCTGTCGTAGTATAAAGATGTTATCCTGAGCACCTCGACCAGGCCGAAATCCACTCTGTTCTTCTTCGAAACTGGTTTCTAATAAGCACCGTAATCTAGCTTCTAACACCCTTTCATAAGTTTTGCCAGGTACGCTCAACAAGGAGATTCCTCTGTAATTTTCACACGCTTTATTGTCGCCCTTCTTAAAAAGTGGGAGTATTACAGCTATCTTCCAGTCTTCTGGTATCTGCTTTTCCCTCCATACTATGTTCAGAATTTTCACGAGAGCTTTTATTCCTTCCTTCCCCATGTACTTTAACATTTCCGCTGTTATTCCGTCATGTCCTGCTGCACTACCTATTTTCATTTTGTTTATCGCTGCTGTTACTTCCTCTTGGGTTATTTCTTGTACGACTCCTCCAGTGTTAGTTGATGCGTCTACTGTTACTTCTGGATCTTTGATTGCTTCATCTACACCCTCTAAAAGTTCCATGAAATATTCTCTCCACCTTTCTGTGATTTGCTCTTCATTGGTAAGCAGAATATTATTTGAATTCTTTATCTGTCTTGTTGTGTAATCTTTTTCTTTTCTTAGGTTTCGGAGTACTTTAAAGAACAATTTCTGGTTACGCTTACTGTTTTCTTCTATTTTTTCCCCAAATTCTTGCCAGGATTTTTGTTTTGCTTTTACAACTGCTTCTTTTGCCAACCTCCTTTGAACTTTATACGCCTCATAGTCTGCTGTTGATTTTGTACCTAGATATTTTTTCCAACATTGTTTTTTGGTAGCAATAGCCTGCTTAACATCCGCATTACACCATGCCGTTTGCCTTTTACTCTTTGACATTCTACTCTTTCCACACACCGTCACAGCTGCGCTAATCAGGCTATTTTTAAATGAATCCCAGGCATTCTCTAGGTTCAGGTCCGGATACGCAGTAAATGTTTCTTTTATGTTCCACTCCACTTCTTTATAGAAAACTTTCTGTACTTCCTTGTCTCTTAGCTTGTGATATCTAATGTTTTCGGTCACTTTTAAGTTATTTGTTCTACCCACACTTTCTTCCTTCGCCTTACTTATCCTGGTTTTTGCTACTAATAGATAATGATCAAACCTAAAATATATGTTTCCATATTATGTCGACTTTTTGGCGGACACTGTATAAGTGTATGTGTAGAATGTTTTCCTTTGGCTCGGAATTTGTTCTACAGACTGACACAAAACTACTGTAATTACCGATTTCAACAAAATGTTTACCAAAAATCGTTTGGATCCTAACTTAGACTCAGATTTTGGAAGTAATTAAAAAACTGTAAGGCCAATAACAGTAGCGTCAAAATAAAAAAAAGCATAGATTAAATTTTGGTTATATTTTTTTATTAAAAAGTGAACTACACATTCTTGGGACGCTGTATTGTTTGTTACGAATAATAGCGACTTAAAAGGTTTTAGTCATTTTTGCCAGATTCAATAAACAGTAATCGAGTTTTAAAATAAATCTCAAATAAACACAAACATTAAAGTACCAACAGAAACGCATAGAATTTAGGGCAGCTAAGGGAAACATTGTAAAATTTTGTGTTTTTGTAATAACTAATTTGCAGGTAGAAGACCGCTGCACTAGTCAGTCGGCTAAGTTCGGGTGTCCTGATGACTAATGAGATGCAAGCGTGGAGGCAAATTAGACCTTAATTACCGTTGACATTCTTCTGGGGCGCAAATGGGTCGAAAATGGCGGTGGGCGCAAGTGGGCCGGGCGCAACTGGGCCGACACCAGAAGAATTATCAAAACGGTTTCCTTATATTAAAGGAGCTCCATTAACATCGTTTAAGAATGCCAAACCAATGATACTTATCGGACAAGATCATTGTCAGCTTACAATTGCTCGAAGAATACTACAAGGAACGTGGAATACTCCTCTAGTTTCAAAGACATTATTGGGTTGGGTTATTCACGGGCGAAACTTTATTGGAAGTAGTTCAGCGAACAACTCATCTATATTTCATTTATGTTACAGAGATGGTAGTGAAATAGACGACGTGCTACATGAGCTTGTAAAGGATTATTTTAAAACTGAATCATTTGGAGTCAAACTAGCTGATGGAGTAGGAAGATCCAAAGAAGACCAACGTGCAGTTGAAATTATGGAGAATACAATAACAAGAATTGGAAACAGATTTGAAATAGGTCTCCCGTGGAGAAGCGACGATTCGTTTTTACCAGAAAGCAAAGTGACCGCTATGTTTCGTCTAAAGTGTATGGAAAGGAAAATGGACAAAGACAATGAATTTGCAAAACAATACTGTAGAAAATTTCAAGAATATGAAGAAAAGGAGTACATAAGAAAATTATCTGAAGAACAAACGAAGACGTTGAATTCAAAAACCTGGTATCTTCCACATTTTGAGGTAATTAACCCAAACAAGCCAGGGAAATTAAGACTGGTATTTGATGCTGCAGCCAAATCACACGGAACCAGCTTAAACCATCAGCTACTGCAGGGTCCTGATTTTCTAACAAATTTAACTGGGGTGTTATGGAAGTTTCGACGAAGAAAGGTTGCATTCTGTGGGGATATTAAAGAAATGTTTCACCAAGTAATAATTCGAGATGAAGATTGTGATGCCCAACGTCTTCTTTGGAGGGGAATGGACAGAGAACGACCTCCAGATGTTTACCAAATGAAAGCGATGACGTTTGGAGCCACATCGTCACCTTCTATGGCTCAATTTGTGAAAAACAGAAATGCAGATGAACATGCTGAGGAATTACCAGAAGCTGCAGACGCGATTATCAACAAACACTACGTTGATGATTATTTAGACAGTGTAGATACAGACGACAAAGCAATAAAACAAATTCAAGATGTTATAGAAGTTCGCCGCAGAGGGGGATTTGAAATTTGTAATTGGATTTGTACTTCGAAAGCTGTACTGATGCATCTACCAGAGCATTTACGAGCGGCTCAAGATAAAAAGTTAAATTCTTTCTTTCAGCAACCAGTAGAAAGAGTTTTGGGACTTTGGTGGTTGACGGAAACTGACGAGTTCACCTTTAACCTCAACTTAAATAAGATAAGACCAAACCTCATTAAAGGAATTGAAACACCTACAAAAAGAGATGTGTTAAAGACCGCCATGTCGGTGTTTGATCCAATTGGATTTATTTCTCCATTTATCATTAAAATTAAAATATTATTACAACATATATGGCGAAGTGGCATTGGATGGGACGACGAACTTACAAACGAAATGGAAATAAAGTGGAAGTTGTGGCTGGGAAAGTTAATGGAAATTAATGGAATACGGATACCAAGATGTTACGGAACAAATTTATTTGAAGCGGAAGAAATCGAACTTCATGGTTTCTGTGACGCAAGTACACATGCTTTTAGTTCAGTGATATATTTAAGATTTGGTTCAAAAGAAAATGGATACGAAACAGCATTTGTAGCTGCAAAAGCTCGAGTTGCGCCACTTAAACCAATAACAATTCCAAGGTTGGAATTGCAAGCAGCAGTGATGCTGATCAGATTAATTGCTAGTGTTAAAAATAATTTAGAATTGCCAATAACGACTTTACATTTATGGACAGACTCAAAAACTGTTTTATGTTGGATAAGATCTGATGCAAGAAGGTTTAAAACGTTTGTTGCACATCGAGTTGGAGAAATTTGTGAACTTACGGATGTTTCGAATTGGAGTTGGATTCCTACCAAAGAAAATGTCGCTGATAAAAGCACAAGGGAAAATTCCACTATTGACTTCGGATCGGAAAGCATTTGGCTTTCTGGCCCATCTTTTCTACGGCAACCGAAAGATAAATGGCCAAAAGAAGAATCATCCAGTACAAGAGACGAGGACTATTTGGAACTTGAAATAAAGGAGACTGTGTTGGTAATTAGAGATCACAAACCAGTTTTGCCAGATATTAACCGCTTTTCTAAGTACCAAAGGTTAATAAGGAGCACAGCTTGGCTACTCAGATTCATTAGAAACTGTAGAAAAGAGAAAAAATTAAAAACAGAACTTACTGTGCCAGAATTGCAGAAATCGGAAGAACTTTGGGTAAAATACGTACAACACAGCTGTTTTCCGCAAGAGACCTACGAACTTAAGAAAAATGGCAGCATATCTAAATCAAGCCGCCTGTACACACTAACTCCATTTTTAGATGAAACAGGAGTGATTCGTTTAAGTGGAAGACTCAGCCGAGCAATCTATTTAGAATATTCACAAAGAAATCCAGCAATATTGGACCCTTATAACAGATTTACTAAGTTATTGATAGAATACTATCATATAAAAACTGGACACGGTGGTCAAGAACAGGTGATGAACGAAGTAAGTCAAAAATTCTGGATTATGAAGATTAGAAGTGCAGTAAGAAGTTGTTGGAAAAACTGCATGTATTGCCAAGTAAAAAGATGCAAACCTCGAGTTCCACAAATGGGTCAGCTACCACCATCTAGGCTAGCTGGGTTTGAAAGACCTTTTTCATTTACAGGAATTGACTACTTCGGTCCTATGGAGGTAACAATTGGACGAAGAAAAGAGAAAAGGTATGGAGTAATATTTACATGCATGACAACCAGAGCTGTACACTTAGAAGTAGCAACATCTTTGAATACCGACTCTGCAATAATGGCTATTAGAAGAATGGTTGCACGATGGGGAACACCAAAGCAGTTTTATTCTGACAATGGCACTAATTTTCACGTTGCGAATAGAGAAATGCAAGAATGCATTCGTCAACTAAGCAACGACAAAATGGTTCAGAACATGTCATCCAGAGGAATAGAATGGCATTTCAACCCACCAGCTTCACCACATATGGGAGGCTGTTGGGAACGATTAGTTAGATCAGTGAAGACAGCCTTAAGAGTGGTATTAAAAGAAAGGGCTCCCCGAGAAGAAGTTCTACACACATTTATGGTGGAAGTGGAGCATACCGTAAATAGTAGACCTCTAACTCATGTATCTCTTGATCCAGCCGATCCAGAAAGCCTGACACCTAATCATTTTCTTATTGGTTCATCCAGTGGTGTACCGAGTTTAGGAAAATTCGAGGAAATAAATATTCGAAAGCAATGGAAAATTTCGCAAGCACTTGCTGATCAATTTTGGAAACGCTGGCTAAAGGAATATTTGCCTACTTTAAATAAAAGAAGCAAATGGCACAATAATAATATTCCTGATTTAAAAGTGAATGATATTGTAATTGTTATAGATCAAAATTTACCACGGGAAACGTGGCCCTTAGGTATTGTGACTGCAATTTATCCAGGAAAGGACAAGAAAGTTAGGGTAGCCGAAATAAAAACTAAAAATGGAATTTACAGAAGACCAGTTGTAAAGTTATGCAAGCTAGATATAAAATAAGAAAATTTGGAGGGGAAAAATGTTAAAGAAAGGAAATTTTATATATTTATATCTAGCAAGCGTTAGTAACTAGGGTAATAATAATATTAGGGACAGTAGAATGTAAACAAAATATATTGAATTTGAAAAGGTTGTTTAATAAAAAACTAATTAAAAAAGCTGCGTAATTGACTGAAAAGATTGTTTTGCTAAAGACGACGGCGACAAGATACAGATATCAACAAACGTCAATGTCAAAAAATTCATTGGAGGTTGGTCGTTTTTCCTTCCTGTGAAAAAAGATAAGTTTCTTGTTCGTTTTAATTGTTATTCGTTGATAACGAGGGCAGATTGTCCCTCGAAACGTTCGTTGTTAATATTTTCGTTATTTAATATTTTAATTTGCAGAGTGGCGAAATACCCATATAAGAATATGAATTATGAATTCACGCCACAAAGAAGTTTCAGAGATTATCTTAATCAAAGGTATGGGCCTAACATAACTAGTAACTTCCGAAGTTGGGAAAACCTCTATAAGAAGCTGGCACACTCTGAAAATAGTATAACTTTCCTATGTCGTTGTAGAAATAACTGTATTATTCCAAAAGGGTTTAGACTCAAAGCACCTTATGTAAGTGCTCGTTCTAGTAATATCATGAAAAGAGCGAGTAAAGCTCTAGTTAGAGATAGAATACAATTTCACAGACATAACAAAGTGATATTATTTTCTGACATAAACAAACTGGAACAGGTGATGCAAAGGGATGTACAGGAAGACGATTTCAATCGTATGTACAACTCTATTAGTAATACCTACATCAAAACACACAGAGCAAAAACGTACACATTTAAAAAAGTACCAACACCTCATACTAGAAAAACACACAATTGAACTAAATACACTAAAGAACAGTGACACTTTTTTAAATAAAACTGTAGTTAATCTGTCTTCTAAAGAACTAAACGCCACTGACAAATTAGTTCTTGGCAAAGGACTCAACTACGCAGTGACGCTAAAACGAATTAATAAACTTGATTTAGTTACAGCTACAGAAGAGACTTGTCAAAAACTTCCAGAAGACATTAGACAGGAATACAGAATTAGAAACAAAATCATACTAGAACGACCTTACACAATCAGACAAAATATATCCAAACAAGAAAAACATTCACTACACACACTAAAACCGATAACACAATTAAAATTCTACCTGCAGACAAAGGCAACGCCACAGTAGTACTTGACACAACCACATATAACGAAAAACTTTGAACACTAATTAGTGAGGGACAATACACTAAACTAAATAAAGATCCAACACATACAATAGAAACAAAAATATACAGAACGCTTTACAAACACAGAGAACAATTTACAGATTTTGTAAGACGTACGCTAACACCACACTACAGTAAACCACCACATTTTTATGGATTACCAAAGATACACAAACCAAATGTACCACTTAGGCCAATAGTTAGTTCTATAGGTTCTCCTTGTCACAGTTTAGCTAAATATTTACTTAAGATACTGACTCCTATATCAGGAAATACAGACACGTATATAAAGAACACGCCCCATTTCCTTGAAAAACTTAAAGAAGCAAACATAAACACACAACACTTAATGGTTAGTTTCGATGTAGTTAGTCTCTTCACTAATGTTCCAGTAGACAAAACACTCAACATCATTAAACATAGGCTACAAAACGATAACACATTACATACACGAACAACATTAAACGTTGGTACCATTATGGAACTTTTAACACTATGCATTAAAACGACATACTTTCAACTAAACAATGAATTTTACCAACAAGATTTCGGGATGGCAATGGGTTCACCTTTATCTCCCATTGTTAGTAACATTTTTATGGAAGACTTTGAACAACAA
This sequence comes from Agriotes lineatus, assembly GCA_940337035.1. NCBI lineage: Eukaryota > Metazoa > Arthropoda > Insecta > Coleoptera > Elateridae > Agriotes > Agriotes lineatus. The sequence goes on along the minus strand of OW679198.1, from coordinate 154,828,122 downwards.
CATGTCTACACGTACACCAACAAACCAGTAGTTTGGTGGAGATATGTCGATGATGTTTTTGCAATTTGGCCTCATGATATGGATGAGGTGGACAAATTTCTTGAACATATTAACAGTAAAGAAACCTCCATCAAATTCACATTAGAAACAGAGCAAAACAATCAGTTACCCTTTCTTGATACACTAATCACACGCACAATAATAATACTTTTGAAACATCAGTATACCGTAAGAAAACCAATACTAATAGGTACTTACATTTTAATTCTAACCATCACAAAAACATAAAGACAGGCGTTGTAAAAAGTCTCTACGACAGAGCCAAAGTTGTTTGCTCTAATGATAAAATTTTCAAAAAAGAGAAAGAATTTATTATTAATGTTTTACAAGATAATGGCTATCCAGAGACTCTTGTTCGGAACATTTTCAATACACGAAGCAATGCCACACACATACAAAGGAATGACACTCAAAAATATAATACTCTAACTATACCATATATTCCAGGCATATCTGACAAAATTAGACGAATTGGAAATAGATTCAATGTTAGGACGGTATTCAAAACGATGAATACTTTGCGGTCAGTTCTTACAAAAACTAAACCGTTCAACGAAGAACAACATTCAAGGAACTGTATATATAGTATTCCCTGTGAATGCGGGAAATACTATATCGGTGAAACATCCAGACCTTTAGCAGTTAGAGTTAAAGAACATAAAAATATGTTGAAAACGTATCAATTCAATAAGTCTAAGCTGGCAGAACATGCTTGGGATGAAAACCATAAAATACAATGGCAAAACACAAAGATCTTGTCTAAAGAATCGATGTCAACTAAACGTAAAATTAAAGAGACGGCATATATTTTACTTAACGAAGAAAAATGCGTGTCGTCTTTCTCAATATTTTTAGACAATAGTTGGCTATCGATTCTTAAAGATGAGATCAAGTAGGTTTAGATATCAACAAACGTCAATGTCAAAAAATTCATTGGAGGTTGGTCGTTTTTCCTTCCTGTGAAAAAAGATAAGTTTCTTGTTCGTTTTAATTGTTATTCGTTGATAACGAGGGCAGATTGTCCCTCGAAACGTTCGTTGTTAATATTTTCGTTATTTAATATTTTAATTTGCAGAGTGGCGAAATACCCATATAAGAATATGAATTATGAATTCACCCCACAAAGAAGTTTCAGAGATTATCTCAACTTAGACATGACTTACACTTTCTATGATGTACTTGATTTTACATAGCTTTCCAATTTTTGATTGGAATACTATTCCAGATCTCATATTGGGGTGTCTATGACCTTTCGGCGCTGACAATCTACAATTGGTGGCACTTGCAACCCCCGATGGGTTCTCTCACTCTTATCTCGCCGGGTTGCGTTGGTTACAAAAAGTCACTTCTTGTAGTTTCTAGATTCATTTTAATTTTCTAATTAGTAGTCAACTTTTCCTTGGTTATCAATTTAGCCCGTTTGCTAATTTACTAACTAGTACGAAGCCTTAAGCATTCAGAGTTTCTAAGCACTTTTCAAAATAGTAAACGATACAAGTTCCATAATAGCGCACCACCTAATGCTAGGCGAAGAGTTTTTTAAATCGTTAACCTTGCGTTATTTGACTGCAAATTTATCACATCCCGAAAGGTATTTTGACGATAGCAACGCATCGGGGGCCTGCGTTCTTGATAAAACTCCTTTCAATTAGAATATCTTCGCTGTATTGGTTCCATGTTTAGTCGATTTTCTTTTTGATTTTTTCTCTTCCTCGGTCAATAGTGATTCTTTGTATCGAACTGTTTGTACGGTATCGTGCAATCTCGCAAATAGAAGATCTTTATACCGATCAGTCCGGCGTACTGGCTTTTGGTCTGTAACTTTCAACTTTTCTTATAATCATAAATTTTTCAATGTTTCCTGTTTTTCTGCAGATATGTCCAAGATATTAAAAGTAAAAGCTGTTGATTTATTCATAATATCGACCTATTAGCTTTGTGTACCGTCCATGACAATACTCTGAGAATATGCTGGTATATCCACATTTTGAAGGTTCTATCGCATGTAGCTATGGAGAATACGTGTGCTTGTGTTAACCTAATTTTTGTGGTTTTGGTTATAGCAGCATCTTTCCAAACTTGGACGAATTGAGTGGTTGAAGATCGCGCGATGTGTATTCTTTGTCGTACTTCATGTTCAACTTCACTAGTTGTCAATAGAGAACCGAAGTATACGATTTTAATAACTGCTTCAAAATTACCCGCCTTCCTCACATGGGGGAGGGGGGAGTTATTGTTTGCTTTGTTCATCATTATGCCTTTGAACTTATCAGAGTTCAACAATAACACATATTTGACACTTATCTTGATCAACCGTCTCATAAAATAGTACTCCATTCCTTTGGCACTTGCAGTGATGGTTACTGGTGTCAGCGTATGTTAGATTATTGAACTTCTTTCCACCAACAGAAGTGCCAGTTTCCCATTTATCAATCAATCTGGTCGTTACGCATTCGATGTATATATTAATCAGAATTAACGATTATGCATCCCTGTTTGACTCCAGCTTCAGTATTAAATTTTGTCGAGTATGTTTTCCCTATTCGCACTTTCGCTGTGTTGCTCTACTAGAAAGATCGTAAAAGGTTTATCAGCTGTTGAGGAGTTCCCATTTCCTTTAGTGTCTGCCACAATAGTTCTACTTGACTTTGCGGAACACCTTGGAATAATCCACAAAGCATAAATGCATAGGAACGTTAAATTCTCTGGTCCCAATTAAGTGTCGGGTATTCAAGATCTATTCTCTGATTTCCTTTGCAGGGACGAAACTGGCTTGTACTTTAGAGATCATTAAGAATGGTTTGGTTCCTATTATGCGAAGCATCATTTTACTTTCACGCGATATTAAGGATAATATTTGGTAATTTATTGTTACAGTTTGTGGAAATATTTTTTTTAACAGTGAATCAAATATCGATTCTTTTCAGTCTTCTGGCCGCTGTTTTCTATATTTTCTACATAGCTTATGCATGTTGTCTACACCGATGTTTTTCATGGATTTTATAATTTCGGCGATTATTTCATCAGAGCCGGATGTTTTCTTATTTTTTATTGCTGTTTCAACTTCTGCTCTCAGTATAGTGGGTTCTGCTGTCGTTTCAAATGTTAGGATGATTGTTTGTGGCCTTTTGGGAGGTTGTGCTTACATAAGTTCAGGCAGTATTTTCTCCATTCCTCGGCAAGCTCATCTACATCATTTTCAATGAATCTAAATCTAAATTCTTTAGGGAGCTATCGAACCTTATGAAAAAGTTCTCGTGATTCCTCGCGGTTGGTGCATTGTTCTAGAACTTTCTGATTTGATCGTTATGTTGTCCACTGAGGCTAGTTGCCAATGAAAAAGTTATGTGTGGGTTAAATAAATTAGTACATATAGTAAATATACACGAACATTTATGTAGCAATGGTACATTTACTAAAATGATTCATAAGTAACACGCCTAAGTCCGCAATTGCGGGAACTGTATTTGAACGAATGCAGGAATCTCTCTCATAAAGAAGGCTTAAATGAGTTTTTTTGACTTGGGATCTGACCAGAATCTTTCAACTTCTTTATAGGAAACAAGCTGGATGCCGAATGCTTGCTGACGCCTTCTGGTCTAGTTTTATACATGTGTTTACGCAAGAAGTGGGGTGGTTTATTATAGCTAGCTGCCTCGTACTCTTCGGGCTTATAATGGTCCATTGTCAACCGAGTAGAAACTCCGAATGTCGAACTTCAGATAACTCTTTGAAATGCAGACTTAGTGAGACACTTTTACTCCGTATAGAGCTCCTGCAGCTATGTAATTTTACACCCAAATTGCATCTGGGCGATAACGTAATTGAACAAGGTTTATTGCAAATCGTTGTTATCCGCTAAGACTTGAAAGCACATCCGCTGTGCCGATTTGGAATCCCCGTTGCTTGATTTTCCTGCACTTTTCACTAGAGAGCTCATTTCGAATGACTGCACCGTTTTAAAATTTCAGAAGCATAGCTCGACTCTTGATGTCTTAGATACCGCGTCGCGTTTCAGTTGGATACCCACTAATTTTTACATTTTATTAGTCTATTAGTACTATTTCCTCGGCAAATTTGTGATATAGTACATGTTGGAAAGTTTGCTGAAGTTCCGCCACAAATGCTTGTTCTTCGCTGTTTTAGTTACTTAATCAATTGTGGAGAGCTTCACGTTAGCATACAGATCATAAAAACGGGAAGAGTCTCTGCTCGACAAACCGCTAATCATGATTATTTTGTAAAATTTAATAGTAGATCTAAAAAACATTTCTTTAAGGAAAAATCTACGCTAACTACATTTTGCCTCATTTATTAAAAAAGTACAAGAGAAGATATAACTAGATACAACAATTTTCTATGTACTAGTTAAAGTTTTTTTTATTATGAATAATTGAGGATATGGGATAACTATCTGACATTAGAAAAATACGCCCCACATTTCTTTTTCTCCGTTTACGTAAGGTTTATTATAATAATAATAGTGGGGCACGAACACCCCAAGAAGGGGCTTAGCCTGCAAGGCGGAAGGTCAGAGCTTCCGTATCCTCGCTCTCACACCCGGCTGTCGCGTGTCAAATTCATGACACGTGGTGATGTGGTGAGCATCACACAATAGACAACCGCACTATTACCCCTTGTTCTTTCGAACGCAGGTCCCCAATTATTTAAAGCGACTGGGTAGACCGCCCGCCAGGCATCAATTCTGGGATTTAAACTCCAGACTTCCGCACCTCAGTTCAATGTTCTAACCACTGAGCTACACTGGCGATTAGGTTTATTATACTAGCTCAATTTTGTTTTCAGAAAAATTGTCAATTCTTGCGTCTTCATCGAACAACCTAAGTTTTACCAGTGGCCAGAGGGCGCTCTTCGCCAGTTCTATTTACCCCAAGATCATAAGAGGGTCCCCTAAAGAGTATTTGCTGTGGCAAGGGAGGTACCTGGATGGTGTTAGTACCACACTCACAACCAGCTGAAATAATTAGTGTTAAAGAAAACCTTAAACTACTGCACACCATCGAGACCATTTACAACCCTACATGCAGTATTCAAAAATAATACCAAGAAGAACATTATCCTTGGAACACTGGATAGTTCGAAATGATGTTAAGGAAGAGCTCGTAAACTAGAAGAAAGAATTACCAATGGTGTCACCAAGTGGTACTACGAATGGAAACTCCACTTTAAATGCGGGTCACTGTAACATCTTGTATAGAGGATCTCGAAAGGATGGTTAAGAATGCTGTTAAGAAAGAGATGGAGGACTACAAAAAAGGAATAAGGGTATAATGTTTTCGATCTTCAAATGTATCTTGACAAACAGTCTGTAGAGTTTGAGATTCGTGTAAAGAAGACCAATTAGGAAATTTGTTTGTGCTGTATTTTTGTTAGTTTGTGGAAACGTTTTTAATACAGATAAAAGCGTTTATTTTGGAATACTGCGCATGTAGGGTTGTAACTGGTGTCGACGGTGTGCAGTAGTTTGACTTTTTCTCTAAGTTTTCTAATTGCAACTCCTCGCTCAAAGTATACAGTTTGTCAAGATACATCTGAAGATCGAAAACCATCGTTTCATTCCCATAAATTCCACGTTGTGTTTTATTTTGAAAGATTTGTGGCAGTGATAAGAATATACACATTTTTAAATTGTAAGTGATGTTATTTTGAAGTATAATAGAGATAGTGATTTTATTAAAATGGGATTTACATGTGATCCTATTAGTAACAAAATTAAGTAAATTTTATCTTTTGCAACTTCAAGTGCAATTAACATGTTTATGAAGTGAAATTCAAATGCAATAAATTCCGGTTTGTAACGTTTCGACCTTTCGAATTTAATTTCAGTCCTGAAAATTATTCTGGAAATGTATGACTTCCATTAATTTCGGAAAACTCAGTAAAGGTTCGTTAATTTCCACCTCGGGTAAACTCAGTCGAAGAAATGTTCACTAATCTCAAATGTATAAGGTCAGGAAAACACAATTTATAAATTAATTGTATATTATTTTTAGCTATATACAGCTAGCGGGCAGGCTACTAGGACCATACAAAAAGCAAGGGGACCATACATGTGGCCGTAATTGTATTTATTTGCAACCATATATGTAATGTTAACATTACTGACATCATTTGAGTGTGGAAAGTCGTACATTTCCGCCCGCTACTTACCGCACTCGAGTGCGGGAAGTGAGTGCGGAAAGTACTTTCTCGACCGCTGTGTAGCTGGGACACTGGGAATCTCGTTCATCCATTCATGCGCGTTACAACCTGTCGTATCATAATATAAGATTTTTTCCAATTATTGTTTAGAATAAAGTGGTTGCGAATAAAATAGTATACATACCACGGTGAAAAGTTTCATTCCTGTCTCGAGATAAAGGTGACCTCGACGCTACGCGTCTCGGTTAACTACTTAATCTCTCGACAGGAATGAAACACTTTCCACCTCGGTATGTAATATACTATTAAAAAATTAAAAAATCGAATATATACCTTGTATTTATAATGAACCTAACGACCTACCGCTATCGTACATTGGTTATTCGTTTGTTAAACACCACGACGGCCACATGCATCTTCTCCTTGCTTTTGTAATGGTCCCAGCAGCTTGCCGCAATCTGTATACAAAATAAGTATTAATTTACGAAACTGCTATGTACAGTCGCGGAATTAAAAAGCCGGGCACTTAAAATGATTCAGTGTATATCTTACTTTACTTTACTTATCATGTTACCTGGTGAAATTAGTCAAAGTCAAAATAATTACTCGTATATGACAGCATGCCTCATTGTTTAACTGTCAATTGCTAACCTAGAAACGTAAAGCCCAATTTACATTACCCAAAAATTGCAAAAATCCTCTATAAGACTCGCCCGGATATTTAATCCCGAGACTGTACATTAATATAAATAAAACTCCTGTTGGTTTCTCATTTTTTTCGTCCCTAGCCGGTCAGCATTCCAAATAGCACGTACGTGTTTTCGGTTGCTGGTAGACTATAGGTAGGCCGAAAAATATGGCGGTTAGGTTACAGTTTGCTGTCTGTAAGAATATCATAAAACACAATAAATACAATATACCTGGTGTTTACGGGCAGTGTATTAAGCAGTGCAGGTCTTGGTGGTTCGCTGGTATGCAAAATTCGGGGCTCCAGGAATAACTTAAAAGTGTAATTTCACCTAGTGTACAAGTCTGCCGATGGCCGTTAAAGGTAGTTAAATGTTCATAGTTATTTCAATTCCCCCAACTGGGGGCGGGCTGCTATAGGAACCTTGCGTCCCTCCTCAGCTAAGAACGGGAATTATAGAATGGGTGAGAGAAAGGAGGGGTGGAGAATGAAAGAGAGGTCAGAAAAGCTAAAGAAGTACTGCCCCGGCATTCGCCTCAGAGAATGTACTCTGTTGACTCAGGAAAACCCCCTAAAAACCTTAATCAGAGCAGACGGCCGGGGGAATCAAACCCGCGACTTCCCGAATGCTAAGCAGATATGCTAATCACTACTCTACAAAACTCGGTGACTGTAAATTTGGCCGCGGAGACACTTAAAATTTGCGGGTGATTCCCCATTCCGGCCGGTGCAGCGCAATTTGCCTTCGGTAAACCGCCAGAAGGACCTCGCTGGACGTACAATGCTGTTCCTACAGGTACGTTCAACCTCAGCGTCAGCGTAGCGTAGGAGACGTTGGGTTGCGGGGTTGAGTTGACAGATTATCCTATGAGACAGTAACGCTGTCACAAAATAGTACCCAGACAGATTCAGGTTCGGGGAATTGTTCTATGAGATAGTAACGCTGTCACAGAATAGAACGCAGACAGGTCCAGGTTCGGAAAAATTATCTATGAGACGGTAACGCTGTCACATAATAGAACGCGGACAGGTCCAGGCTCGGGGAAATCTTCTATGAGACAATAACGTTGTCACAGAATAGAACGCGGACAAGTCCAGGCTCGGGGAAATGTTCTATGAGACAGTAACGCTGTCACAGAATAGAACGCAAACAAGTTTAGGTTCAGGGAAATGTTGTGTGAGACAGTAATGTTGTCACAGAATAGAACGCAGACAGGTTCAGGAAATGCTATATGAGACAGTAACGTTGTCACAAAATAGGGTCAGGAAAGAATTAATGAGATGGAAGTCCAATGACTCAAGTTGAAGACTCAAGTCGTTCGATTCAGGCAGAACTCAGGGCTAAGACCAAGCGGGCCTAGAGCGGAAAGCTCTTCCAGGTTAGGACAGCTGCTGGTCAGTGTTGGTGGATTCAAGTGATTTAAAATGGTTGCAAAGTCTTCTTTTATACTCTTTGGCCCACGTTATCGGTACATTCGCTCTAGGTACAATTAAGTGGGGGTCGGCGCCGTGCTTAATTCTCCGCGACTCGCGCATAACGGGTAAAATCGCGTTATCGCCAAACCAAGCGTTGGTTAGATGTAACGCCCGATTGCGCCTAAATAAGCTATGTACAAATTAAATACATTGTTTAATGTACAACTTATTTGCTGCAGACGCTAGCGTTACATATGCCCTCTTCTTCGGAGGAAACCGGTGTAGGATGGACATCATTGTCATAGAGGCTCTCTAACGGTACAGGGATCGTGGTTCTCCTCCCACGACACAGAAGACATTCATACTAAGACACGTAGCGGTGGTGGAACTTTAAAGCGTTTCTTCTGGAAGCATCTACAGGGTGAGTACATTTTTATACTAAACTTTTTATTGGTTTAATAAAGAAGTTTGCTGTTCCAACTTGTATTCCTTTCAAGATGCAGGTATGGGAACTACGACTGCAAAACTAGGGCAAGTAAATTGCCTATCTACAGGACGATAGCAGGCGTCGCGATGTCGACTTGCATGTCCTTTAGGATACAATTCAAGAATATTTTTCAAGAACATCATTCATTTCTGGCAATGGCTAAATGCCATTTCACGTGGTGCATTCAACTGCATAGACATATGTACTCTATAGAGCGAACGCACTTTCTTGTATGCCTTGTGCGAAGGTAACGTTCTGGATCCATTCAAAGAGGTGCACACAGATTAACATTGCAGGCGGATGCGAAACTGCGGTGTCAGTTCGCAATGCGGTCAACGTTCATGTAACCATTCAAAAACTACGCGAATATAGGGGTCGCGGTGTCGACGTGCATTCTGTCTCATACAATTCCTTGGAGCGCGTTTGAAACTAAATGCCCATGGACTACTGCAAAAGGTCGCGGTGTCAACTTGCAGATCCTTCAAGATACAAGGCGCATAGCGGGTGACATCGCGTTATCGCAAAACCGAGCGTTGGTTAGATGTAACCCCCCATTGTGCCTAAATGAGCGATGTACAAATTAAATGCATTGTTTAATGTACAACTTATAAATTGCTGCAGACCCTAGCGTTACAGTTTATACAACCTATCAAATAATAAACCATGATATGTATTATATGTGAAGATATTAACAATAATGGATTGCTTAATATATAGAGACAGGTAATGACGCAAAGGTGGAAGAAATGTATTCCACCACCTATCGTCCTAGCCTGCCTTATACCGGGAGATATGAGAATTTCTTTAGTGATTTCATTTTACCATGACTTTTCTACTTGTGCCGCTGTTTGTATCTTCTATTATTTATATTGGTTTTTTAATTACATTTTCTTCTAAAATCCTTGTGACTTATTTTAGTTTACGCAATAGAATGTCTTTGTTAAGTCAACTAAACACATATAAGCAGGTTTTGAGAATTCTATTGACTTACCTATTATTTGTCTTGTGATGAAGATTGCGTCCACTGTAAAGCCACTTTTTTCAAAATGTTTGTTGTTCTTCATTTATAGTAATATTCAAATTAAATTTTTGTTAGATTTTTTTAGTAATTCCAGTACTGTTCTCAATAATGTTAACCCTCTGTACAGAACAGGATGATTGGGCGCCGGCGGTTAGACGCCGGCAAGTGGGAGACCGCGTTTCGGCGCCAGGCTTTTGGGCGCCAGACGTTTTAGCGCTAGCAAAATATTTAATGGGCTAAAAGTTAAATGGGATTCTTATTTTATCGGGCCACACTTTTTGAGCCCACACGGGTTTTTCAAATTTTGATGTATGTATTACAGTCCAGTAGCAGAGTACAAAAGAGGAGCCTTGCCCTGCAAAAGGGGTAGTGTCAATTTTTATACGGATGGGGCCATAATTATATATAACAGCAATGAAATAACATGAATAACAAAATAAAATGCTTGAGTAAGAAAGAGATGACCATACGAAAAAATTATTTTAGTAAGCATGTTTAGTTGAAAAACGTTATAATTAAATTAAGCGTCAAGCGTTCTCGAATATTTGGTACTATGTTTATGTCTTTCTTACTCAAGCAATACGTGTTATATTTTTGTTCATGTTATCTCATTGCTGTTATATATAATTGTAACCCCATCGGTATATGTTTGCCAGTGAGAGGTCTGAAACGGGTCAATTCGTGCCACTTGTATTTACCTATATTCATACCTTTTTATTATATACCCAATTAGTAATAAAGCTTGACAGTATGTATTATTATGTCCTACTCAAATGGCATCGCATTATAAGTAAGAAACGCTGTGTAGGCGACCGCAGACTATAAGGTCCCAAGCGCGAACGCTATTTTGCTTCTAGGATGCACCGGTAAGAAGCGAATCTGAAAAAACCGGTTATGAGCGCAATTTTGTTAAGATAGCGGCGCGAGCGGCGGCTCAAAAAGTTGGGAAACTTGGAATTTTTATTATAACCCAGATCTCGTAAACATGTTAAAAAATGGAAACTACCCGACCTTTTGCAAAAGGCTAAAAATACTTTGCTATTGCTCTATTACGTTGGTTAAAAAAATGCATGTAAATACAATTTCACTCTCAGCCCATTGGGCATCTTTGATACCTTAAATCATTATACTGAGTAATAAATAAATAATACAAGAAGTTAAGTAATAATGAAAAATGAATTTATTAACATCCAGTATACAAAATAAACAAAACTAGGTGTATAACATGTTACAGCTACAAAATAAAAAATAAAATGAAATGGAGTGTATGTATTTCACTTTCAGTCCATTAAAGAGTTATTCCTCTGTGATACTCCATAATTGTTCGGTTCTCAAAGCTTTGAACAACTGTGGTAAATTCCAACTTTGGTTTTTAATTTTTTATTCGAAATCAATCAACTTAGCCATTTTTAATCAAATAGTAGTTTTCCCGCTGCTGATCATGTAAGTTAGTGATACAGCCTTAGTAACAAAACGTGTAAGTCGGTGATTATATTTGTTTGCTGGTTTTTATTGAAAACGGAACTTTATTAAGTTCCTAGGATAATAAAATTAGCAAAGCAAGATGCAGATTTAGACGTATTGTTTATAAATTGCAAGTGTTTATGTGACAGGTGACACTGACAGGTAACACGACTCACGAAAACTAATCCTGGTGACAAGTGACAAACCAAACGATTTTTTTAAAAATCTAGGAAAATTTCGATAAGCAGCGGGAAAAATATAATAAGATAACTCGGAATGTATCGTCTATTAACATTTTCGGCAGGCAACAAGCCGCGACTTCGTCTTGGCTTGTACTTGCCTACCTCAAATGTTAATAGGTCCTTACATTCCTTGTTACTTAAATAGCTATTAAGTTTGGTCATAATTGGTAGCTGTCACCAAGTTGTCAACTATTAAAACGGGCATCAGGGACCGGTAATAGTATATTAAGTATTAAGAACGGTAAGGACATTTTACCGATCGAAGACAATTGTTTGGAGGAGGAGTGAAACAATAACTCCAATTATTGCCTGAGATTGGTAATTCCTTAACGTTCATGATGCTTAAGACGTTTTTTGCAAGATAGAAATGTATTTTTCTTCAAACGTCAGTAAAATGTGACATTATACCACAGAATATGTTGGTGGCACTGTAAGTCGATGTCAAATTCAAGGTTAGCATGTTAGGTTTGCATCAGTCTGTGTTAAAACTGATCTGCTAACCTCGAATTTTTACTTACCGTTCTGATTATCTTAGTAACCAGTAAACATAACTTACTGATTTGGCAACAAACGCGGTAACTAAATAAAATTGTTCTATCGCGTAAAAAAGCTTTTGCTGGTCCCTGATGTCTTCGTTACTATGGAAACAAGTTGTTATTGTTCAAAAGTCATTTATAATTATTCATGCAACTATTTGCCTTATCTTTCACAAGTCTAATTTTTACCTACGATACAACTAAGCTTTCAGACCATTTTGAAGCGACAATTTATAAATAGTTTACGTTGAGGGTAGACTTCACTCCACGCACAGAGCCTTTTGGTTTGCATTACTAAATTTTCTTCAAGACTCCCAAATTTTCGGCCATTTGCCATGATGTCCTGCTTCAGAAAGGTTGTTCTGTGAGACTACATTTTGAAACGTGCCTTAATTGGTTTTTTTTTCACAAGCATCCTACTTGGGAAATTAATGTTGCGTACCTACCTATTGTGCCCCTTTCCGGGGATCTCGATGGAAGTCTTTGTGAGAGGTAGTTTTGATAATTTTCGTAGCTCAAACTTGGTTTGGATTTATCTGAGTAGAGGACATGTTACCGTTCTGGAAAATGGAGCATAACAACTAAGAGTATGTTTCTTTTTTGTGCTATTTAGTTAGATTCTATTGCGTTACATTCTTCTAGCTTCTTTTTGGTCCCGGTGTGGCTAACTTTTTGTTCCTGTGCAGCACCAAAAACCACACACGACTAGCCCACTTGAACGGCTAAAACCGCTCCCTCGAAATAAAAACACGCTATGAAGCGGCACACACTCCTCGAAAGGCCGCGCCCGCTTCCGTTCGGACGCGGGGCGGCTAGAAGCCACACTCTAGGAACAGCTTGCAGTAGCAGCCGGCAACTAACTAAACTCAACTCAACTACGTCACCCCGCCGATAGGGAATGGGCGGCAAAACGCAGACAGATGGAGACCTCTCTGTCGCTCTCACAGGCTCGCGTTCCAAATTCAATCTCGAAGATACGCTACAAAGCGACAACAAGCACACGTGCAAGCAAACCGGTTCGAGACCAGAGCGCAGCTGGGCAATGGTTTAAATAAAACTTAATGCACACTTAACATTAGGCTGAAAAGTATTAAAGAAAGCTGTATACAAGCGGGGTCATAATCTTGAAATATCGATAAATAACTCGTACATACATAAGACTTGAAAATGTCCTGACATGCAATTTGCCATTTTGGCAGTAATTTTGTAATTTATCTATTTAAATTCGTACCTACATCAATTAATTAAATTATATCAATATTTCACTCACGCTTTAATTCTTTAATGAAATTATATCAATATTTCACTCACGCTTTAGTTATTTAAATTATGTGCACATATTCTGGTGAGTTTTTAATACAACGCTTAGCCGCTGTGATATTATCTCTCTATTGAGATTTAGAACTGGTTTGCCGTGGGTTATTTTTGTGTATGTAATATCGGGCACCCTGATTCTTAAACATTATACTGAATCGTTACCCATGCTAGCGAATTTTATTTGTACCCTTGCCGTTATCTCATTTACAGGAAGTGTTTGGTAGCGTATTTCGTTATGTGCCCTTTTGTTTGATTAGCAAAGTGCTGGGTTATTGGCTACTTGGCGCCCATATTTCATTTTACAGCTGAAGCTTTTATACAACCTACGACCTCCTCCGAGTCGGCTGCCTTTGCTTTTTTCCTCATACAGTCAGAGTGACGGTAACAAAGTTTGTGTTATTGTTTGGATAAGTCAAATAATAGATACTAATGTCATATTTTTTTTTGAGTTAGAAAGTATGGACTCGGATGTAGTAAAACAAATACTGTACGATATATGACCGGGAAGTGTTTTGCAGGTCTCCCCAAGCTTTCAGGGCTCACCTGCAGTCCACTCTGGAATCTATTTGGATCGACCTGCAAACCACTACTTGCCGGTCTCGTAACGTAAATTACTATTTTAGGCACCCGTCCTGAAAATCATGCATTACTGTTCAATTGTTAAGACGGAAAGTATTTCTTTACAGGCCTACTTTGGAAAATTAACATTCTCATTGGTTTGCAATATTCGTTGACTGTGCTTACTAAGGAAATCAACTACAAATAGCTCTAGATTTTTACGAAGGTATAATGCTTGTTTGTTATTTAATGTTCCAATATTAAGATTAAGAATTAGGAAAAAAACGCAGGTCTCTAAAAAATGTATTTAACTCATTCGGAAAGGCACTCTACAGGACTTGTAGGTTTCGCCTACGCGTCCTGTACAGATGGTTTTTTCCGGACTTGTTACGTAAACTACTATTATCATTGTTCTCATTGTTCTTTTAGTTAATTTTCCAACATTTTTGTTGACTCGCGTACAGGTAATGATCCATGGAGCTTGCCAACACTTGTCTGTGATCTTACAAACTGTATATGTCTTTGTTTATCATTTTCTCTTCCGCTTAATTTATATGCCAAATAAGCTGCTTTATTAGCTTCACAACCTTTTTTTGACTTATTATGTAAACCAAGGTGTTTTATTTACTTTCTTATCTTGACCACTAGCGCCTTTTCGTTTTCAGTATGCTTCTAAATGACATCTTGAAAAACCTACTTTCCAAAGCTGTCATAGAAAATAGTATATTATGTTATTAGGGGCAAAAGTTATACTTCATGTGGCGTGACTGGACTGTTTATCCAGCTTACACAAATCAAACAAGTAGAGATACTCAGCGTCGGTTCCTTTAATGTCAAAATACCGATGACCTTGAACGGCTACTGGGCGATACTTTCCGATATTACCAATAGCTAGCGCTACTACTTTACCACATCTATAGCCCCTCTATTTACAAATAGTAGCGACATCCTGGGGCAAACCTGATGCAAACATGAAAATACAAAAAGTTACTAAACGCTAAATTTCAGTGTAAACAGTGAAAAAATAACTGATCTGAGTACCTGAAATCCTTTTCTGCCACTATTTTTACACTTATCGACACAACACCGTGGCATTTCCACGTCCTCGACTTAGAATTTGCCCCCGAATAGAAAAATGAATAAAATCACGACAAATGTCAATGTCACATTTTAATTAATTATAACTTCCTTGGCAATTTTTAAATATGCTAGGGACTTAAGGGATACCAACGTGATTTTGCCCCAGCGGCAACATCAAAGGTTGTCGCTACTATTTGTAAATAGAGGGGCTATAACCACATCTATAATGGCTTTATACAAGACAGTGTGGCCATAGGGATGTCTTCGCCGCTATTGGCCGACGCGAATATCCGCCATTAACAGGCAAAATATTTAGTTACTTCAAATTTGTTTTCAAAGAGGTTGGTAGAACATGCTCATTTGGTTATGGAAGAAAATAAAACCTTTCAAATCTGACAATTATAAATTGTCAGTGTCAAATAATTCTTTAGCGTCGCAAGCGGTTGAAACTTTATCATCTATTGCCCTGAAAAACTAATATTCTGCACAGTATTTAAATGTGGCAATTTAGAATTGTGCTATTGTTGTAGGTAATAGCACAAGATGCTTTCGACTTGGAATGTATGATAAAGAGATTACATCGGTGCTACAATGAATGGGGCTTTAGCATAAGTTTAGAGAAAACGGAGTATCTATTTAGTAATCAACTCGGAAGCACAATATGAAGTCTTAATAAATGAAGATGTCGCAGTAAGACAAGTAGAAAGGTTTAAATACCTCGGTGCTACAATACAAGGGATGAAAAAGGTTTGGGAACAGAAGATATCAAAACTCGAATAGTACACAGTAAGAAAATAATGGGATGCTTGAAATCAATTTGATGGGACAATACTATCTCTAACAAAAACAAAAAAAGAATAGGTGAAGTAATGGTAGAGTCGATGCTATGTTATGGCAGTGAGGTATGGACTGTAACAGCGGAAATGAAACGAAGACTAGACACAGTTCAAATGCTATGTACGCGGATGATACCGCGATACTCACACAGCACTCTAATATAACAACGGCCGCTGAAATGCTACAAAACTCTTTAAATGCCCTTTTGCTTTGGTTTAATCGATGGAATATCAAAATCAATTCTTCCAAGTGCACAACTAAGATATTCACCCTTCGTAGACCAATTGACCCGGATTCGATTATTATCAATGATCTACCAATACCTTGGAACCCACCGGATCGGGCAATCAAGTACCTCGGGCTATATTTGGATAGACGTCTAACTTGGAGCATACACATTAATAATAAACTACAAGAGTGCTATGCAAGGATTGCTATATTATACCCCATTCTAAATAAAAAATCTCATCTCAAAATTGAGTGTTCTAAAATTTTATACCTGGGAATAATACGACCTATTATAATGTATGCTTGTATCGTATGGGGTACTACAAGTAAAACAAACATTAAAAAAATCCAAACTCTTCAGAATAAAGTGCTGAGAATAGCGACGAGTGCAGAATGGTACATTCGAAACTCACAACTTCACCGCGAGTTAGCAGTTTCAACAATAGACGAATTCATTAAAACTTCAGCCAAAAAGTTCTTTGCCAACCTGAACAACTGCCCAGCTACAGCCCATTACAACCTAGGTCAAAAATCCAGAACCACCAGGCTTAAGCCAAGGCTACCCCAAGATATCCTGCTCTCGGACAGTGACTAAAAGCATGTAACATTAATAACAATACTGTGAACAGCCCCAGTGTGCTTAACCAGTAAAATCTTCAATAAAAAAAAAAAAAAAAAAAAAAAGTTCAAATGGACAAAAAATCGGAAAGGTATCGAAACGAGATAGAGTGACGAACGAGGAAATAAGACGCAGAATGGAGGCACCAGAATGAGCTGTGAACACAACTGAACGGAAAGCGTTAAACTGGTTTGGTCATCTGATGTGAATGGAGGAGACGACGTGGCCTATGAAGATCTTTAAATGGTCGCCGCCGGGTAAGAAAAAAAGAGGTAGACCACCCAAACCGTGGAATGAGGGTATTCGGAGAGCCACGGAAGAGAGGAACCTGGAAGAAGACCAAGCACAGGACAGGGGGGTTTGGAGACAGGGAACAGGAAGACGGCATTTAGCTGTATTGTAAACTACCATAACTGAAACCGGTTGTAAACTTCATGTAACACCTTAAAGCACCACGACCGAACGCCAATGAAAAATGTCAAACGTTAAAACATAACACTGCACGTGCAGCTAACATCAACTAGTTAAAATAACTAGCGCCAAAATAATGACCACTCAAAAAGGTTCGATTATTTCTAAAGGCACTGTATATCTCTACGCTCAAATTTGCCTGAAAATGGCCGCCAACAATCGTATGGCCACACTGTCTTGTAGATAGTCACTGTAACCACATCTACAGTGACTATATACAAGACAGTGGAGTTGCATTTCTAGGAATCAATCGGTGCTTTAAAGTGGGGTCGATACTATCGGAGCATTTTATGGCAGAGGTTATCTTTGTTTTGAGAGAGGTAGTGGGATTGCGGTTTAGACTTTTGTAAGTTGTATCAGATAGTAAGACCTCCATCTTCGCATTATAATCTTCAGTGTTCATTACCACAATAGCATTTCCTCTGTCAGCTTTGAGAACGACAATGTCTTTGTTCTTCTTTAATGCTTTAGCTGCCTCTTTCTCTGCTTTGTTGATGTAGGAGCGGGGCGGTTTCGGTCTTCTTAAAATACAAGACACATCCTGTCGGATGATTTCTGCACCTTTTCTGGGAAGTTTTTGGATTGCTGCTTCCACTCCACATATTATCTCCTCCACAGGTATTTGTTTAGGGGCTACGACGAAGTTAAAACCTTTCTTTAGCAAGGATGTGGTCTGTTTATCCAATTGTATGTTGCTAAGGTTTACGATTACTTTGACCGTAGCCAATTGTTTCGAAGACTGCTTAGGCGCTAGCTTATCATATTTGGCAGATTGTTTAGCTGTTGCTTGTTCCAGTGTGTTGCGTGCTTGTCTCGTAGTGATAGCGTCGATTTTCTCCCACAATGTTGGTTCTAGCGTGTTCGCCAGTTTTATGTGTACACTATCAGGATTATTTGCGCTAGTGGGTGAACTGAAATGATAACACTGGCTTTAACTTCTACTGCGACTCTATACACCCTACACATAAAACTGCAGATGCAGATGCAGACTTAGACGTTTTGTTTATAATTGCAAGTGTTTATGTGACATGTGACACATAGGTAACACGACTCACGAAAATTAATCCTGGTGAAAGGTGATAAACCAAACATTTTTTTTCAAAAATCTAGGAAAATTTCGATAAGCAGCGGGAAAAACAAATTTATCGCATTGTCAAAACAGCAATTCTGATCAGTTTATTTTTTTTACTGTCTAAAACAGTGGTTCCCAAACTTATTTGGCCTACCGCCCCTTTTCAGAAACAAATTACTCACCCCCCCCCCCCTGTGGAAATCTACATTCTTTAAGCGAACAAACAGAAAGATATTGTAGCGGTAGCTTCTTGAGACTGATAATTATCTATAAGAGTATTTCCAGGTAGGAAGTTGTTTTAGTTTTGATAGATGTTTGGTAACATCAGAGTTTAAATTTTAATTTGTAGGTATTAACTGACAATCGGAATAACTAAAGTGAAAACCAAACTCAAATGATTATCTGAAAAAGTCAATTATGAAATGTTATAATAAAATATACCATATAGAAATTCTGTATAAATTATTATTGCTAGAGAAAATGATATTTATAAAATAAACAAATATTTTCTGAATTTGTAACCTGTATTTTGAGTAAAAACAAATTTGAATACTAAAAGCCCTTTATTATAATGGTATTTATTTTCTGGATGGTGTATTAAACGGTGTGATAAAGTAAAATTAAAGAAACGGGGTAAATAGTCTTCATGGAATCTGTAACTTGCATTTTGTGTGTTTATTTGGAAAATAATGTTACACTATGTTACACAACAGATGAAATATGTACGAATGGTTTTTCTAATTCTTCTTATCTTCTCTTCCTCCTTTAAGCTTTCACCGCCCCCTTATTTTTATTCACGGACCCCAAATGCACCCGAGGCTACTATCACCCCCCTGGATCGTTCCAGCGCCCCCCAAGGGGCGATATCGCCCACTTTGGGAATCACTGGTCTAAAAGCTGATGAAGTGCTGAGTTTTATTTCGAGAATTTACAATTTATGAATAATAATCTACATTCCGATTTGTCAATGGAAGGCTACAAGACAGCTGAAAAAATTGTAAAGTGGGTGTTCAGCGGAAATTCGTTGCAAACAACCCGTGACGGTTCAACGTTAGGTATAAAAATCTTATAATGCCCAGTCCAAGTACGACATCAAGAATTGTAAGAAAGTTTGAAAGCAGGGGGTGCGTAAATAGCTCCTTCAAAAGCAAAGTGAATGTGCAAACCGACAACGAGCAATATAATGATATTTTAGCTAACCATGTGCCCGTTTTTGGCAGCTTAAGTGGCACACATACCGTTTTACAGCGCTAGAAGGAAACTATTACTGGGAGTGCTAGCGAGACAGACGAACACGTGTTTCAGCCGTTGTTTCGAAGCGGCATAATTTTGTAGCAGCGCTTACTTTTAAATCAAGAATTATTTCGCTATAGAAAAAGTGGTTATGTGTATAAGAATGAGAGAGAGCGAACTCTTTTCCTCGCCCTGTCTGGCTTTGTGATAACATGTGTGCTAGCTTTGGGTTTCTCGCAGGAGATTCTTGGTCTGCCTGGCCGATAAGCAACAAGTGTTTTGGAGCTGTCTGTTCACCCCGGTGGGGGGCCTTCCAGCCCCGCTGGGAATGTTGCGTTTGTTTGTGTTGTAATTAATGGTTGTTACGTGTGCGTCCCGCTGTTTAAATGTTTCGATATTTGAAGTTCCGTCGATTAGAGATTGCAATGATTGGTGTTTCGAGTAAAAGTGACTTTTTCCTCATTCTGTGTTTGAACTACACGTGTTAGTTGTTGGCGGTCGGTCTTGGGGTTTTTGTTAAGCGTTTGTGGATGACGCTGTAAGCCTTGAATTCCCGGTTATAGCGAAGTGGGCAACTTCGATTCAAGCCGTTTGGCGGATTATTTCGTGGGAATCTCAGTATCGACTTAATTTGCATCATGCATTTTCGGTCTCTCGTTTAGGATCCTTGCCATGTCGTCACGGACTCGTATTTACCCTTGATTGGGGATGTTAGACCCTCTACCGTTGGCACCATCTCGCTGCTATTGTGCAGTCTCGTTTGCTTGCGAAGCGGCCACCTGCATCTCCGTTGGATACCGTATGCAGCTACCCGGACTCTTTATTAAAGTATGTACCGCTTTTATGTCTTAGTTTTACAGTTCCATAGTTTACAGTGCACGTAGTGTCGGGCAATTTTTGCGTAACATTGCGGTCAATGAAGCCTTTACTGTTTGAACCATTGTAGTTGTCTTTATGTCGAATCAATTAATTACCGTCAGATTATATGTTCCTGCTTAACCTCACGTTGTGGCAATTGAAGTATGTATCGCATTTGAGTCACGTTTAGTCAAGTATTATTGTTTATAAGGCAGTACTTTGAATAGTTAATGTTGCTACCGTTGTGGAGTCATTTCGATTAATTGTTGTGAAGTATACTGCATATAGCTAGTTTAAAGCGTTACGTAATATAACCTAACCGGTACGAACCCTTTTCGTTACATTTATTTACTAAACCATTGTCCATTTACATTTTATTATTGTTAATACAGTTCATTTTCATTTAACTGTGGTTTTCTTGTCTGATGTTTACGTTCTTGGCACGCGATTTTGTTTTTTTCTTTTGTAAAAGAAGTTTACAAAGCTGCACAAGAGTTTTCCAGCAAGGTAAGCTCAAGGCTGTTATTCGTGGCTTGTTGACCAAACACTGCCAAGGTTGAAGTTAGGTGTATCCATTTGCTTCCACTTTCCTCAGTTGGCTCACCTGTGTATTTATCCTGTTAGAAATGTGGTGGCACCTGGACATTTAAGATCTGCTTTTCTTTTATTAGGCCGCTGCCCTGTGTAGTCTCGTATTGAACCACCTCCGGCTCCACTGAGCGACGCCGGCACTCCTTTTGTTACGGACTGGGGCAACGGTCTTGTGTAATTCTTTCCCAACATGAGTCATTCTACTCGCTAGTAATTTAGCTACTTCGTATAATATGGTAAAGTCCCGTTTATGCGGTAACAAACTATATCTAGTTAGAACCTTGTCGTAAAAGGCTATTTAGCCGGTAACAACATGCGTACAATAAAATTTGTATAGCATAGTATGCAGTAACAACATGCTCTTGACGTATGGAAATTGTCAAATAAAAGCCTTTTTTAGGAAACGGTAGTCGAAAAACTAATGTAAGCTCTTTGTATGTATTTATTAATATGTTTTCTTTATCTAAAGGTATTATCTAATATCAAACCTAAATTTTTTATGCTATTTTTGAGAGGTTGTCAGGTCATTTTATGCAGCTTACAGCAATATAACTAACCACTCAAGCCTTCAGGGCAGCTTATTTATATTTCAAACCAGTTTCCAGCATTTTAACGTTTCATCACGTATCCTAGCAATATTAAATTCGAACACCCTGTAGTTAGCGCAGTTACCTCGATTTGGGCCACCCGTTATGTCTTCCTGGATACACCAGCTTTAATTTGTTTTTGTCCGGTGAACAATGCCGCCTTCCGATTGGCCGTCGAAGCGCTTGGTGGCGCTTTCGCTTTGGGCCGGACTTATTTTGTTTTGCTTGCAAGCAGTTAGTTACGACAGAGTCGTTCGTTGAGACGCAAGGAGCGTGTAGCACGCCGTGTTGTGTACCGTTGGTACGTGGGTGTTTGGACCTTCCGATGGCAGAGTTCTGCTTCACTGAGTGAGGGTTGACCCTTTGATCCCAATAAAACGGGGATTACATCTGCAGGACGTTTGGATTTCTTGGCCTCACGTCGTTTTGGTCCCATGAGGGACGCCTTGCCGCTGACGCCTTTACAAGACGGATTCCTGCCCGCACTCACACGTGCCGCCTACGCTGTCGCACCTTCGTCGTCTCTGCAGGCGCGTCGCTAGGCGACCTTTCGTCCTGGCGCTCGAGGAATCGTTGAGAATACAGGTATCTGTGTAACCATTTGTCATGTATGTGGATTGAACTTATATTGTGTGTGTGCTAGTTTTACTGTGCGTTAATTACTGCCAACAGAACGTAGTAACTGTCATTTATGCGGCCTCAACCCAGGTTAATGTATTGTGCTAACTAATTTAGTGCTTTTTTGATCGCAGTTGTCGTAACTAATCAGCTGTTATTTATGTGACTAAACCTTGCATACAGTACTTGCTAATTCATTGTATTTTGGCCGCACTTATTTGCCGCTAATTACTTGTTATTTATGTGACTAAACCTTGCACACAGTGCTTGCTAGTTCATTGTATTTTGGCCACACTCATTTGCTGTTAATTACTTGTTATTTATGTGACTAAACCTTGCACACAGTGTTTGCTAATTCATTGTACTTTGGCCGTATCCATTTGCCGTTAATTACTCGATATTTAGGTGACCAAATCTAGCACCTGTTGCCTGCTAATTTTATCTATAATCGATCAGACATCGTCTGCAAGGCTTAAAATAGTCAGCAATTATTCCGGTCATTGAGATTGCAACCATTTTTGTGTAACCACTTGCTGCATGTTGTATTAGAAATAACACGCCTCTCCAGCTGGGGCAATAATATTAGGCTTAGTGTAGTCTTGGTAGCCCTGTAAAGTACCCCTTTGTTAACGTCAGACTAATGGACGAATATTTGAACTAGGGCCTTATTATTGTGGCGAATCTGTGCATGCTCCTTTCAGGATAATTTTTCTGTTTAACGATTGACGTACGACGACGTTTGAGCGTCGGAGCGACACAGGTAGGTTTGGCGACGCCGCCGCAGTGGCGACGAGTCCCGAAATAGTTATTCAAGTTTTTTTTTTGAAATTGTTATTCCAGTTCTACAGCTTCTCGAGTACCTTCCTGGCGTAGTACCCTGTGTACTTCTCGTGCCGTCTAACCGTCCAGGTCCGGTTGCACGAGTATACCCCGAGACAGACCTGGTGGCGCCCTTTTATTTTGACTCACCCTATATATGTCACGCCACGCTTGCCCAGTGACGTATCGTTTGAACCACGCCCATCAACCTAAGCGTATCAGCCGAGGCCTTTAGCCTGTTTTGACAAATCTCAGGGCAAGCGTGCCACCCTTTTTCCCGGACTTAACCAGTCGTGCGATACTCACCCCGCGTGGGTGTCATTAAGTCATTTTGATACCGTAACAAGGCAGATTCTTATTATTGATTGTAGTAATTGTAGTACACAAAATGTATTAGTGTTAAGGACTAAAGCATGTTTCGATGACGTCTCAGCCAACCGATTTAAGTCATCACACAATCGTTGCAAGGCTGCATTAAGTTAAGAGATAAAGAGATTGATATATTTGTGTGTCTTCTGCGTATATGTGAATTTTACTAAATTTGATATAGTTAGGTAGATAGCATATAGTAACTGCCCTAAGATCGAACCTTGCGGTACTCCTTGAAGTAATTGGTGGGACGTAGAGATTTGATTTTCAATTTTTACACATTAAAATGTGTAATGTAATTTTAATTTTCGTTCGTTTCACCAAATTTTATTAAGCCGGCCCTGTGCTCCTAGTTATATTTGAATTTATTTGAACGACTATTAAGATGTTTGCGACCTGCAAGCTTCGTAAGCGATTTTCTTGGGACCGCGTAGTTCAGTGCAGTCATTGCCGGTTAGATTGTATTCTCCGAATTGTGTTTAGGAATTCATTCTTATTTACATCTTGTAGATAATGCCGTTTAACGCTTCAAGTTCTGCGTATTACTTCTTGTTGTCCAATAAATTTAAGCTCTTTGAAAATAAGTTTTGGGGGACCCTTTGTTGTCGCGTAATGTTTGAACACCGTATTAGGACTCAATTTCGCTTTCCGACAGTCGTAGCTTCTGGACTTCTTAGAAATTATTCTTATCGGTCGAGATATTTAAGGCGTTTGGAATTTCTTTACGTAGCAGTTAAGTACTCTGAAACTTTCCTATTTGCTTTATTGTTTGATCGGGGCTTCCCCGAATTGTGTAGTCTGATTTTGCCAACTCAGGCATTACATCAGCCGTTGAAATTCTGCCCCAACCTTTGGCGAAGGAAAGAAAATTTAGATAACCCCTTTTGTCCTCGTGCATATGGAGATATTAATTTTAGAACCCAAACCTTTCTTCCGATGGGCTATCGTCGGGACCCGTGCATTTGGATTTGGAATTGGTAGCGAGTCATTTGAGCACAACAGACGTGCAAGTTTTTGTTGCTCCCGGGCCGCTTGCTCGCGGTCCGGGGAGCTTTTCGTAAACCCCTTATGTGCAGTGCTTGAGTTAAATTGGATTTTAAAAAAAGTTAGTTCTGCTCCACCTCTGATAGCAGCAATCTCGTTAAAAAGATTTAAAGTTCGTGCAGCAAGCGTGTGTGTGATATGTTAGACCGACGGATTTATAGGCGGGACGTCTTATTTTGGTTACTTCTGTGGAGAAGTTATTTTGCCTTAGTTGCACATTTAGTTGAAGACGCTTTCCCAAAGCCTTAGTGATTTCTCGTGCTAAGTGAGAAAAGTTATGCATTTTGCAAATCCCATCTAACGTTGAGCCCTACTTGGGGTCTTCCGCTCGCTGCTGAAAGCTGTCTTCGCCTCCTTTGACCTTCTGCAGTCACTGCCTGGTTCCGGCCAAGCTCTCAACAACACTTTTCTAAGCTATGGGTGCTGTAATTGCTGCTTCTAGCCGCCGCTAAGCCTCATCAGGTCCGGCTCAGTCACCTGCCATCCCCTAAACAGTATGTGATCTGGCTAATAAGGTAAATGTAAAACTTGTATTTTTACTTTATCAAGCGGGAGTGCTGCAAAAAAATATATAGTGTGTGTCGCATGCTATGGAACTCTGCACCTGCGAAGTTATGTTGTTTCATTACTTATGCACCGGCGGGAAAATCTCCCGGTTAATTTTCTTTGAATAACCATTGTTTATATTGTAATTTAGTGGGTAAGATAACTTCTTTTGCTGGGATCCCGATAACTTTTCAGTTAGGGTGTAACATTTTTTTTTATGGCCGACTTGTGGCTTTGTTTGTGTGTGTTTGATTCATTAAATACCAATTTTGTTACAGTCAGCGTATTTATTTGATGTACCTTTGAAATCTGGGTCTTCAACCCGTACTGGCGAAAGCCGAATGTAGTCAAATGTGAAGCTAGAACATGTGCTTTTACTGAACAAGCCTGAAGAATATCGGCTTGAATTAAATTCTATACCTTTTAGGAGGGTGGCCATTAAGGTAAGCCATTTGATTTCAAGGCCACCCTGTGTTTGTACCGGCAGATCTGGTGGGAGCTTGGTGAACGACGGCGAAGAGACAGCTTGCAGCAACCTGGTGAGTTTCTGGCATAGCTCCGTGACGTTTCTACCTTTGGTCACGGGAGATTTTCATCCCCTAAAGTGAGTGGCGCCTGGAGCAATATTATTTTGAGCAAAAGTATAGGGTAAGTACCGTCGGTTTTGAGTGAGCTTTCGAACCACCCCTTCTCCATTGAGCCAGCTTGAGGGTAACAGGAACACCTCCACCTGTTCCGACACATTTTAAGATCTGTGTTATTTCAAAAACCGGCGAACCCATCACTTTTTTCCCGATTTTGTCTTTTAGTACGACCAATGTCGATCCAGTTAAATTATCATGTAACAAATGACTTCAAAGTAACGTTATTGCATTAGATGCAAATCGAAGATATTGAAATATAGAATACCTACAGCAATTCGTGGTTAATAGAATCAAATGGTTAGCTGTAATCTAAAAGTGTAAGAATAGTGAGTTTGCCGTTATCGGTTGCCTGTAATATGCCATCAGTTATATTGAGAAGGGTTGTAGTACAACTATGAAATGGACGAAAACCTAATTGAGTTTCTGGAATTAAATTAATAGTGTTCAAGTAAAGTCTCATCTGATCACTCATAATTATTGCAGAACTTTTGTTGAAGGACACTAATAGGTCTAAAATCTGAGTAATCTTGTGGATCACTAGATTTAGGCAGAGTTGAGCCAGTTGCTTTTGTTTTGATTTGTTTCACTAATTTAGTAACTGTTTGTAACTTCATTTATGTATTTATTTTTTAAATAATAGTTATTAACTTCTGGGTCAACTAAAAGTTTTTGTATGCTGTTAATGAAAAAATTATTTACTGCATCCGGTTCTGATAGATTATCAGGTATTTTATAATTTAAGGAATTCTGTATATTTAAAGTATTAATGTGATTGCAAAATCAGTACTATTATCATAAATTCTGATATCCATAGATTTTTTGGTTTCAATGGTGCCTTGATTAGATATGCATCGTTTAATCATATTTCTCTAGCTTCAAAAAATCCCAAAACTTTAGCTACATATGTTATAATCTGAATGCATTTATATCTGTAAAAATATATAAAAATTCAATACGATTTTTATTTAATTCAATACGATTTTATAACTCAGATTCTTGTGGAAACTAAATCATAACAGATAATTACACTTTAGGATGCACAGTTAGCTTATTGGGACTGTTGAATCGGTTAAAATTGCTTAAATTTTTAGTTTTTTTGTAAATTTGTTTTTCTTCAAACGGCAGTAAAATGTGGCATTATACTGCTGGATTGGTGATTCTAAACTGCCACTTTATTGCCATGCGGCAGATAATATTAGCTGCCGCTGACGAGCGGCAGATAGTTTATTATCTGCCGCTGACGACTTTATCTGCCGCTCGTCAGCGGCAGATAATATTATCTGCCGCTGACGAGAGCGGATTTTCTTATAAACGTTTGAAGAAAAAATGCTATATGTTATTCGGAGCAAAAGTATCTTTATGTCGCTCGGCTGTACTTATCTGCCTCGCAAGCTCGACAGATAAACCGTCCAGCCACGCCACATAAAATATAACTTTTGCTCCTAACAACATAATATACTATTTTTTGTCTTCCAATTTTGGAGGTATATCCGGATATAACTAGTCAAGTTAATCATAAAGTCAACGATAAAATAAATACAATTATATTATTTTTATTATTTTTTTACATCATATTGCTGTAAGTAGTAAGAAATATAGGGATTTTAAAAATAATTTGTTAAAGCACCTGCTGGTAATCACATAAAGTTAGAAAGTATGTCGTTTGTCGCAAGTTTGTGCGCAATATTGCAACACGGCCAAATAATTATTAAGTTTCTTAAATCCAATTACGATAAGTTACAGCAATCACAGTCATCGCGAGACTTGCGGGTGTTATGAACATCATTAGGCTGGGGATCGAACGGTACAGCGCGTGTAGTAGGTTTGGTAGACACTGAAGATCCTGAAGGTCCTGACGGTGCAGACTGAACAGATGGGTTATCAGAAAGTGCTGTAATAATCGCCTCTTGGAACACTTCTTGAATTTTTGTCTAAAAAGACGTCATTAATAAACGAATTTCACTAGTTGTTAAGCAATAGCACTTACATTGGTAAGGGCCGAGCATTCTACATATTTAACAGCATTTAGCTCCTTCGCTAGTTTCTCACCCTGCTCTTTTGAGACTATGGTTTTACCCTGACTTTCACGCAAGTCAATCTTTGTTCCCACCAGTATAAACGGCACTCCAGGGCAGTATTTTTTAATTTCTGGCACCCACTAAAATAGTTTTGTTACACTTCAATTAATAATTGAAAGTGGGATCGCTTACCGTATCCCGAACATTAACATATGATGTGCGAAAGTCTACGGAAAAACAGACTAGCAATATATCTGTATCCGTGAAGGCGAGTTTTCGCAACTGCTCATAATCTTCCTGTCCTAAAACAGTGGCAAATTACTTTTCTAGCCTAAAATCAAGATAATTGTACCTGTCGTATCATATAGTTGCAATTCAAAGGTTTCGCCGCCCACCGGCAGAGCAACAGCATAACTGTCGAAAATCGTCGGTACGTATCCTGTAGGAAATTCACCCTTTGCATATCGAATTAAGAGACAGGTTTTTCCCACGGCACCATCCCCTACCACAACGCATTTTATTTGTTCAGAAGGCATGACAGCTTCTTTCTACAGCGAGATCACTAATATTTCAGGGTGAGTCGTAATCTTATCAGAGGCCGATAATTCAATGTATGTCAGCACTCGGAATCACCAAAAGGGAAAATTTAAAGAGATAACATAGCTATAATAGATTATCTTAAAGGCAAAGATAAACACTCAACTCAACTATTTATTCAAAATTCTTTCCCTCGCTTTCGCTCAGGTAACGCTATGTATAATACAGTAAAATTGTCGGAAAACACCCCGTCACCTTAAAAAAATTGGCCGCGGCGATTCCACTTGCCCAGTGGTTCAGGGTCATTAGACAATTTATTGTAGAACCAAAGAGCATAATATGCTCTTTGGTAGAACCAAAAAGCTGTGCCTCACCCTCTGCCAAACAGCCGCCATCTTGAAAACATTTTGAAATCGTGTTTTCTCGCGATCCATTGGTCGCACAGAAAAAGTTATTAGACAAAAAATGTAAGAAATAAAATTCTACACATTTTTAGTTCTTGCCCCGATGCCGAGAAGTTGGTATTTCGAACGGTAGAGGGCGACAAAGTTCCCAAAAATCGGTTTGCGCCATTCTAGCTGTGTGGGGGTGTTTTTTTTTTCGGAAAATTGCGAATGTGAAAGTTGTAGTGCTTGAAAAAATGTGCACGAATGTCTTTTAATGATGTAATTGATTTAAATAATCTCCGAGTGACAGCCCTTCAAAGTCTGGGGGCGCCGGCGTGGGCGAAGAAGAATAGGACACCAATTAGTCATAGATTCCTTACGTCATAATAAATCGATTAAACCCAAAATACCTTAGTACAAAGTTCCTTCAGTAAGAAGTTATAGGGCCTTGAAGTTCAATTTTATATTTTTTTGTTAATTTTTACAAATGTAGAGATATCGATTTGAATTTTGGTACCTATACATGCTTACTATTATATACTGCACTAACGTGAAAAATGTCATAAACTAGACCTTACAGTAAGGGGCACTTTACCTATATTTACAGTATACAGGCCACCACAAATGAGTTATACGACTTTTATAGATTACCTAGATGAATCTTTGTCCTTTATTATACCTGATAACGATATTGTTTGTTGTTTCGGTGATTTCAATATTAATTTGTTTAACGTCACTTCCATACAAACGCATTATCTTATATTATAAGAACCGATGCCGTCCGTAAGCAGGCGCGCGCAAACGCTGCATGAACGGCCTGCATGCTAGCAAGTAGCGCGCGCGCACGAATGGCGAGACGGCATTTGTATTGTTAACGCTGGCAGGGCCGGACGTAGGCTGGCTGCCGCCTTGAGCAAGCATTTTTATTGTTAACCGTTTCTTTACGCTGGCCGGGCCAGACGTAGGCTGGCCACGAGTTCTAGTTTTTATCATATGATTAAAAATTATTCAATGTCACAAGTCGTAAATGAACCAACCAGGAACTTAAATTTATTAGATTTAATACTTATAAATGATCCTAGCAAGGTTATTCGCACGGATGTTATTGATTGTACTTTTTCGGACTATAATATAGTACTTTGTACTTTAAACATCTCTAAGCCAGTAAAACCAAATAAATTTATAACATTTAGAGACTTCAAATATTTAAACAAAGCATATTTTTATCACGACTTGCATCTTTTGCTTTTGCAACAAATATATTTTATGTCAATAGACGAGAAAATCAACATGTTAAACAACTGTTTGTTAAAACTATTTCAAGCACATGCTGCATTAAAGAGAAAGAAAATTATGAAAAACCCTGCGCCTTGGCTAACCGACAATTTAAGATATATAATACATTTACGAGATAAATCCTTTAAAATTTACTACACAAATAATGAGAAGGTGTAACAGAACAGTGATTACTCTAAACAGTCAGTTTTGATTTTCTGTAAGCTACAGTTATAGATTTCTATATAATGGCTAATGTTATTATAATTATTACACACGGCATATATAAGTAGGTAAATTTTTTTAAATATTGGTACGACGTGTAGTTAGGTAAAATGAGTCAGCGTATCTGGAAGCTATTCGAGGCACATTAAGGTTAATTTTTTTAAGCAATTCAGGGCAGTCAATTTTACTATTAATACGATACAGATACAGATAATGAAAATTGGTCTGTAATTCTTAATGTCTGTTCGGGTACCATTTTTAAAAATAGGACAAACTTTAGAACATTTCCACAGCAGCGAAATTGTAGTAGATTTCAGGCAAATATTATTAGTATCGTGGTGTTAAAAGTTCCATCGTCACATTATAACGCAATGCTAAAATCCTCAATGGCTTAAACCTGAAAAGAAACACAGATTGCAGGCAGCTTAAAATTATATTGGTGGCGCAAATAATTCTCATATTTTAAATGTTCGCATTCGGCTACGCACAGCGCACACGCAGTACGCGCCTACCTGACTTTTTGGGATAGGAAGTAGACACTTAAATACTTATGCAAATTCCCCATCATAACAATAAAACATTATAATATTTTCTGTATATTCTAAAAGCAAGTAGGTTCATTGTCCCTATTTCCAGAAAATTCTAGGTTTGTCTAAATGTGGTGCTTTTAGAGATCAGCAAATTTCAAGAATTTAGTTTCGGAAAGTGCCCAGTGACATTTGCACTAACTGCGGATTTACAACACTGTAACAATAATTACCATTTAATACTGAACAGAAAAAAGAAGACACTTCAATTCAGCAGTATTGGCAGTATCCAATATGAAAGAATGTTGCCCGGAGGCTATCCAAAATGTCCATAAAACGCTTTCCAGAGGCGAGCGTTTCCTTTCCAGAAACTTTCCATTTGAAAATATATTTTTTGGAACTTTTCCTTATTAGCATTCTCTAGCGTGATTTTAAAACTTTCTTTAGTGCAACAAAAGTTATTAAATTCGTCCTACATTTTAAATGCGGCATATGCCGCGGGTTTCAGCTAGTAAGTAATAATGAAGATATAGCCTATTGAAAGATTTGCAAACACCCTGTAGGTATAACAGTGTAGCAGACGTAGATGCTTATGTCATTTATCTTTTTATGAATTTCTTCTGCAAGGGTAGAAAACAGTTATTACTGTTAATTATTGTTATACTGAAGGTCACTTTTGTCCACCCTAATATATAAAATTGTAAGGAGTTAATTTGTCAAAAGCAAAATTCTTTTGGTCCAATTACTCATTGTCCATAACAGAAAATTAGTACAACAATAGATAAGATACAGAAACAAAGATGAGTCATGAATCCTAAATTTCGATTATACGTATCTCGCCAAAAAAAAAACAACTTTTTTGTTAAATTTTTGTATAATAACACAGTTTTAATTATTTAGCTATCATACATGGGTACAAAATAATGTACTTATCTAATTTTATAAATACACTTTATCATGCATAATTCATATTAATATAACAAATAGATTTATATTACATTATAACACACCTTTTCTTGGCACAAATGCAGCATTTCGCATCACTTTGGTTTGGTCCATCTTTTCTGCTACTGATTGCAATGTTAACTGCTTCTTGAAATATTGCAGCTACATTTTCCTGCATACAGATCATTAAACAAAGTGTACTGCAACAATTTAAACGAATATTTACCATTGTCAAAGCAGAGCATTCCATGTATTTAGCTGCATTTAGTTCTTTGGCTAGTTTTTCTCCTTGAGCTGTGGATAATGGTGTAGTGCCTTCTGCGGAAAGTCTCCTAATTGTATCTTGACTATATCGTAAATCAATTTTGGTTCCTATTAATAAGAACGGCACATCTGGACATAATCGCTGCAGCTCCGGTATCCACTTCAAATAAAAAGAATTTTAGTTCACCATGTATTGAAGGTTTAAGTGATTTACTCACCATCTCAGGAATATTTCTATATGAAGACAATAAGTCAACAGAGAAACACACTAAGAATACATCAGCATCTATAAATGCCAGTCTACGCACTTCGCTATACTCTTCTTGTCCTAAAATACAGGAGCACTAAGTTGCTTATAAATGATTAATATTTCAAATACTACACCTGCTGTATCAAATAGATGCAGCTCGTACTCCTCTTCACCTACCGGTATCGTAACGGCAAAATTATCAAAAATTGTTGGTATGTGGTCAGTAGGGTAGTCATTTCGTACATATCTGATGAGCAAACACGTTTTGCCTACTGTACCATCGCCCACAACTACACACCTTATTCTAGCTTCGGACATACTGTTATCAAAGCAATAAATTTTCAGAGCTAAGTAGTTTGTATGCACCATAACACTTCTTACCTGACTAACGAGATGTAATATTCAGAGAACAACTTAATATAAGTAGTGATACAGATAAATGAATTTATCTATACTTGCTCAATTTCTATTTCTATGCTAAGAATAGATTAAGTAGATTAGATTTTAGTATCTTGATTCAAATATTTCATAAGATTATACAATTTATTGTATAACAATATTATATGGATACACACCAAACATGGAAACAATTTCAAATAGATAGGTTATAAGTAACTACAGATAGCACTTATTGTCACCTTTCTTACAAGTACCTACTACATTTGATGTTAACTCTTTTACTGCCTATGAAGATTATTGTACTCTAGGGAGAGATGTTGCTGATATTCTCTTACAAAAATAGCAAAATACCAGAGTGATGGAATCCCTGCAGAAATATATAAAGCGGGTAGGATAAATTTACACAGAAAACTGCTCTACTTCATATGTCAAGTGCCTAAAGACTTAAAAGTAGGTATCCATTATATGCACCATCTATAAAGGCAAAGGTGGCTATACCAAATGTAACTCTCATAGAGGTATAACTCTCCTCAACATTGCTGGAAAATTACTAGCAAGAATCCTCCTGAATTGGCAACAGTCTTTAGCCGAAAATATACTATCTGAATCACAGTGCCGCTTCCGTTCTAATTGTGGAACATGTGATGCTATCTTTACCATCTAAAAACTACAAAGAGTCGTGAGCAATATCAGCCTCTATACGCCTGTTTCGTTGATCTAGAAAAGGCGTTTGATAAAGTACCCCGAGAAGCTCTCTGGTTAGACCTGAGAAAGCTAGGTTGCGCACCGAAATTCATTAAATGGTGCAACAACTGCATGTTGGTATGACCTGCAGAATGAGTAAAGACGGACAGCTCTCAAATGAATTTCCTGTAACTGTTGGAGTAAAGCAAGATTGCATACTTGCTCCATTATTTGCTTTATATTTTGCAGTATCAGGCATGCTCTACAAGAAATATTTTAAGCTATTCACATTAGATACAGATATGACAAAGGGCTATTTAACCTTGCCAGGCTAAGAGCTTTAACGAAAATAGATAAAAATTTATAGTTGCCATTTGAAAAAAAATGACTATCTGTGCTCAGAGGCTTTTAAATTAAAAAATCTGGTGTGATACATGCACACAATTTCCTTTTACAGTCTTCTTATAATTAACCAAAAATTTGATTTTAAATTTTTATCTTACAGTAGCAGATTTTGACGTACATTATGCAACTGTTTTCTGTGACAGAAATCCAATATTATTCAAAGATAAAATGATCACAAGTGACTATAATAGTTGACAACTTGGTGACAGCTACCAATTATGACCAAACTTAAAGATTTTTTATTGAAAATATTACATAATGCTTCATAATTATAAACACAATATTTCTAAACTAAACAGTTCACACATCAATATCTTCTTTGGTAATTCTTTCTCCGAAGTTAAATAATTTGACTTTTCGTTATGGTTTTCGACTACCGTCATCTTATGGTTTATTGCTGTAGAACTGCTTGAATTCACATGGTCCTCACCAAGAATGTTTTTCCCAATGTTGATTTTATTTTGAAGCGAATCCTCCACGTATCCTTCAGCGATATTATCACTTTTTCAGCCCCGGAAACGCTTCAAGATTCTTATATCGGCACCACAATCTGCCAACAAAGTGGCAGCTGACCTTCGAAACGCATGGCCAGTGTACGTTTCGTAGTTCTTCAACTTGAGAAATTTCGCTATAGTTGCTGACATTTTTCCAAAACTGTTAATGCCTACAGGTTGTACAGTAATTTTTCAACGTCGGTACGTAAGAAACAGACGTCTTGTAGTCGCCTTTTTTGGAAGCAAATTAATATATTTGCAATACAAATCTATAGAGTTAATCCCAAAACCATTAGACAAAATTGTAAAGCTTCGCTTTTTATGGGTTTTTGTGTAGCAAATATGAACCAGTAGATCACCCTTATCTTCTATATTGTTCAAGTACATTTTTACCAATTCTTTACGACTGCATAAGAATTGGTAGCATATAATAATAGGATATTTAAAATGTATGAAGGCAAGAAGAATTGTATCTAATAGAAATGAAAATTTTATTTGGTCAGTTGTAAAAAACAAACTCGAAAAAAAATTACAAATAATCTTGAAATGTTTAATTTTGATCAATAAAAGTTAGAAATTATGCCTTATTTGTATAGTTATTTGGTAGTATACAAATTTAAAGGCTATTAACAAATCTACGAGGTGCAGAAATGAAAATGAAATAATAATTTATTAAAACTACACAATCAGTAAAGAGATTGTCTAATACAGTGAATTAAATAGAAAGTACCAGAGAACTACTGAATTGGAGGAAATTGGATTTATTGGTGAAGGTGACACATAATTAAATCTCATCTAGAAGGAGGTTAGTAGGAGTGCCAGCTGGAGTTGGACAGCTTCTGTGGGGGTTGCTGAATGCAGAGGACTATCTCAGGAATAAACAAGATAAGATCAGATTCATTTATAAAGCTGAAGCTTACCAGGAGTCTATTGGAGTGAAGGTGACGTTTGATGAAGGGAGCGATACCGGATTCTGCGGACGTTTGGAGATGGTTGACAGGAATAAGTTGTAGGTGTCGCATAAGGTGAACATCGGGATCTCTTGAGGATAGGAACAGTGGTATTTAAATATTGGCAGTGTGAGCTGAAGAAGTGATAAGGTTTGTGTTAGTAATTAATATCAAAGCATTTTGAATAACGAACAATAAAATAAAGAGTAAAATACAAAACAGTACTTACTTTGGTGAGTTAATTGATAGTTATGTCAATGTAAAAATATATTTGTCAATACCTGGTTTAAGTAAACGTAGAAGTCAAGTTGACATTTGATGTCATTAAAATAGTCAAGAAAATTAAAATAAAAATTTAAACTTCAACTAATAGAGATCTAGATTTGGCGAACCACCCTGAATAAGAGTACTTAATTGAAATAATTGACAGCATACATACATCAAACAAGTAGAGGCACTCATTCCAAATGTTGAAACCTGTCTAGAGTGCAGATGGCAGCACAAAGTTCTACCAATCAGAACCAGTTACTAGCTCTGCTACCAATCATATGTGACAAAGTCGTGGCGCCATCTGTTAGTACTATCGGAAAGTACCCCCAGGAGCCGTTCAAGGTCATGCAAAACGGTATTTTGCCATCAAAGGAACCGACAGTGAGTGTCTCTACTTGTTTGATTTATGTACGCTGTAATTGATTTGAAAGTAATTATAGGTTTACTAACATGGTGCATTGCATTAATTAAGGGCAAGCTCAAAGTAAACTAGTCAATACATAAATTATATAACTAGTTCAAATGTGGAGCTATCACAAAACAAAACGATATATATACACCATTCAATAGTTATTTTCCCGGTAGGTAGACATTGAATTTTGTTTTCATGTTTAATAAAATTAAAACTCCCTAGAATCTCTTTCTGACACTTTGTCAGAATCAGCTACTATGTACAGGAAATCAGCTATTATGTACAGAATGCAAACCAAATTGTCTAATTTGACATTTTGAGGTTAAACGTGCAATGTTGCCAGTGGTTTCATACTTTGTTTGCCACTAGGCATAATATTTATGGACATCAGCGTCATAGCTACCTATCTGTCAAAAATTATAATACTAAAGCAAATATGCCGAAAATCATTAAAGGTGATACAAAACTACAAATTACAAAGGCCTACAGGCATTATAAAGCCGACAAGCCAGACCTCAGTGAAACTGAAATCTTTGCCCGGCTTAGTGACATTTGGGACGTAAGTATTTATGCATAAAACTTAACTGTTGGTTTAATTTTGGGCTTGGTACTGTTTTAGGTATCTGAAAGAACTATTAGAAATATTATTGGACGGGACAATCTTCAAGTTAAACCTTTTGGCCCACGACCTAAAAATGATACATACCTACTATAAAAGTTCAGATGGTTTGGGCATATATGGAGAATGTCAGATGGAAGAGCTACTAAGATAGTATTGGAAGGCAGAGCGCAAAGAATAGGTGGAAGAAGACAGTAATGGAAGACATAGCAAAGAAAGGAATAGAAGACTGGAGAAATAAAATCATGAATAAGGGACAATGGACACAGATTGTTTTGCAATGGGCCTAAAGTGGCTTGTAAAAGCTTTATTTATTTATACTGAAAAAAATACATAAATTGTAATATTTAAATATGTTTGTATACAATTTATAACTACAATAAGAAAACGACTTTTATTATACCATTATGCCTACTCATGAAACGTATTCAGAATCAGCAAGTTGTCTTTCATGAAATTTATCTTGTCCAATAATGGAGGTGGCACAAAATCCAAAACCAAATCTGACAACCACGTTTCGTACATTAACATAATATTATCATTTTGTATAAAATGGCATAACCTAACTTTTGTTAATGACTGACAGCATATTTACAGGGTCAAATTCATCAACCTAACAGGGCCTCCTATCGGGAAAATAACTATTGAACGGTTTATACGTACTCTAATCATCAAAAAGATATCATTAGACGCGTTCAAAAGAAATCTGTTTATTTCATCTCTTGAAAATATCGATGATTTCTTATATTTGCTGTTTTAGAAAGGCAGTCAATCTAACATGTGAGCGAACGAAAATAAAATCAAACTTGGCTTTGATATTTGTTTTATGAATAATATGTAGGTGAGACTATGTCTACGTCAAAATCGAGGTTATCAGGTAGGTTTTCCGTCAGTTTTGACACAAACTGACGCAAAACCTAACCTGCTAACCATATATTTAATATCTACTATATTGCTAGCGGCTATGAGTAGGGAGGTCACCGCGTAAGTGAGACAGACAACCAACTCTTCGATGTATTTGGTGAGCTGTGCGCAAGCGCGTCGGCGTCGTCCGCGCGGTGGAGAAGTGGTCAAGTTTAAATTCGCTTCTAAAGGCGGAGTTCGAATTCTCATGCATGTGTACGAGACGCGTTATACTCTAAGTGAGACTATGTCGGCGCCGTAATGTTTTCGCGCGTTCCCTGGCCCTACTAGCAATATAGTAGTATAAATATATGCTGCTAACCTCAAATTTGACATAAGCTGCTTCGCATTACACATTAGAGTGCCCTGGAGTGCACCAGAGTAAGTTACCTCGCGTTCGAATTACAACATAATTTTTGAGTAACCATATATCTAATACTTACTATATTGCTAGCGGCTATGAGTGGGAAACTCACCGATGAAGTGAGACACACAACCAACTACTCATGTATACGGTGAGCTGTGCGCAAGCGCGGCGGCGTCGTCCGGCCAATGGGGAAGTGGTCCCGCTCAATGGGGAAGTGGTCAAGTTTAAAATTCGCTTCTAAAGGCGGAGTTCGAATTCTCACGCATGCGCACGAGACGCGTTATACTCTAAGTGAGACTATGTCGGCGCCGTAATGTTTTCTGAAGTTTTCAGGCCCTACCAGCAATATATGTGTATTATATATATGGGAGTAACTAACGCTAGTCTAGAGTCCCTATATTAATCGAGTACCGCAATTGATTGCGCCAGTGTTTTGTATTTTGGGAGCAAATATGGCGGATACACTGTAAAATCACGAGACGCTAATCGCAGCAAACATTCCAAATGTAAAACCGTATAATGTTCCTAGAGGTAGTAAAATCCACCTGCATTAAAAAAGTTTATAACCATATATTTGTACAAAGGTACTAATTTAAGTTATTTGCAGATTTAAGATTTGTGTGTACTTAGTACAAACATTCCTGTGTAATGTAAAAAATGTGTGTAGGCCCTAACAAAAGCATTAATTTTTCTCTCCTTCCATATTACTGGCTCTAGAAATGGGAATATTTGCTGCTACTATCGCCTCGTAACAGCTGTGCGTATGTCAAATAATTCAGTTCGAATTCGAAGTTGTGGTTATACTTCAGTGTTTCTTCGTTTTTTGTGCAAGTTCAGTGCATATTTCATACTTTAAAAATTAACAAGTATTAATTATAGATAGAAAATGCCGGGCTGCTGTGTGCCCTGTTGCAAAAATCGTTCCGAAAACGGGGTTAGATTGTTCTACATGCTCCAAGGAACTAATCTGGTTAAAATGTATAAAGGAAAATTGCCCCTTAGAGCAAGTATTTGTGAAGTAAGTTCAGTTTTACTTTTACATTTTCCATTAACGCAAGTGACTTTTATCAATGTGTATCATAATTTTGTTTCAGGCACATTTTAAAGAAAATTAATTTGAATCTGAAAGAATTGACAATAAGAAATTAATTAAAATGGAACTCCATTCCCACCTTTACAGCAACACATATTTACAGCCCTCCTCCAAGAAAAGCGAGAATACGTAATGTTTTTTAGCTGAATCTTAACCTTCTGTAAACCCTACTATACAATCACGTGCCAGACATTTAAGTGACTGTGGTAGCTAAGTATGAAATACGAATTATGTAAAGGGTATATTATAATGAAAATTATTTTATAGGTTTCGAAACTGAGGAAGTCTGAGATTTGAGTAGTGCAATTTAAGGTTTCGTGGCAGCAGTAAAAGCATTACAATGAGTGTCCTTGCAAAAATGACTGTACAGATGTATTATATTAAAGTGTTATGTTCAAGAGTAAAACGATTACAAACAATTTGCATGTTTCTGTTTAGTATAAATAATAGTCATTTACTTAAATTCATTTCTTAACCCTTCAGTACCCGCGAGCAAACACATGATGCAGTATATTACTTAATGTGCTAGCGTTAGTTTACCGCCCATTTCACTACCCTCCTATATATTGCCATTGAAGATCCGTATGCAGTTTTGAGTTCGTGCGTGCAGTGGTTTAAAAGTTATTTATAATTTCGGTTTCAGAGACCGAAGCGGGTACCCGAGTTGTTTTTATTTTTACCTTTGATATACGACCAATGTGAGGAGAAGGAAATATTTTCTGCATTTTTAGTAACACTTATACTAAAACATTATTATAGTCATGGCAGATTTTATGAGAAAGAACAGGCGTGACTTGAAAAAGACGATGCGAGATATAATAGCGGAGGAGGATGTCGACAACGCGTTTTATGATGATGTGCCATCGTCTGACGAAGATAATTTATTGGAAACTAGGGAAATGAACAGTGACATTGAACAGGAAATATCTGATTATGAAGACGCTAGTGAACAAGAAACTAATGCCATAAGATATTTTTATGGAGGTGGCAGAGGGGCAGGGGTGTCGGACTGCCAGACCGGTGCGGGTACTGATGTCTTAGAATTTTGAACGGGTACTGGAGGGTTAAGATCTATTATCTCAAAAGATTTTTATTTTAAAGGAGCGCCACTAATATCAAATAATTGTGACATAAAAATCCTTGAAAGTAGAATTAGGTAGGTACTACTTATATACAGTGTGGTCCATTAAGTGTGCAACAAATGGGACATTTTTTTATTAGTTGTAAAACCGAAATTTAAATACCGCCAAAAGTTAGTGCATGTTCGATAACCATATCAGATACCCTTAGAATGGCTTCAAGTCAAACAATATACAGGGCAGGACAAAAAATATGTAATTCGTTCAAGAATAAAGTTACCTTATTTCAAAAAATATAGCAGAATTTTATTGAGAAAAGTTGTTTAGAATCAAAAGTTATGCTCAAATACAAAGTCACGGCCTCCTATTCGAATTTTGATTCTTTTTTTGTAAAATTTTGTATTATCCCCGTATGATACCTATTTTTATTATTTTGATATTATTAAGAGTTTTTCATATGTAAATTATTATTAGTAAAGCATTTGCCTTGTTAAAAAGAATATTTGCGAAATTCTAAAGTTCTGTTAAATATCGTTGCAACAAACATGAAGTGGACGGTTACCTAAAAAAATATAAATCCAAATAAATTTTACAAATACGCTTCAAGTTGCTAAAAGTTATTTAAAAGGGATGTGGTTGTGGCTACTTTAAATACATATAAAATCAAAATAATAAAAATAGATATCATACGGGGGTAATACAAAATTTTCCAAAAAAGAATCAAAATTCGAATAGGAGGCCGTGACTTTGTATTTGAGCATAACTTTTAATTCTAAACAACTTTTCTCAATAAAATTTTGCTATATTTTTTGAAATAAGGTAACTTTGTTCTTGAACGAATTTCATATTTTTTGTCCTGCCCTGTATATTGTTTGACTTGAAGCCATTCTAAGGGCATCTGATATGGTTATCGCACATGCACTAACTTTTGGCAATATTTAAATTTCGATTGTACAACTAATAAAAAAAATTTCCATTTGTTGCACACTTAATGGACCACACTGTATATATCATCGTTTAAATATATTGTACTTGCTTGTATACAACTTAAAATCAGTAAACACAGATCTAAACTTCAAACGTAAAAGAATTACTACCTAAAGCTGTAAGTTATGAAATGCTAATTGTTAAAGAAACTAAGTAGTATTATACTCCAGCTTCTTTTTCCCTTGTGTAGTGTAAC
The DNA here is from genome assembly GCA_940337035.1 of Agriotes lineatus. Classification (NCBI taxonomy): domain Eukaryota; kingdom Metazoa; phylum Arthropoda; class Insecta; order Coleoptera; family Elateridae; genus Agriotes; species Agriotes lineatus. The sequence continues at coordinate 154,787,270 of OW679198.1, read as the reverse complement.
TCTTTTTCTAATATTATCGTTAATGTGCATATTTGCTTTAAAACATGAAAAATACACTGTAATTGAAAACGTCGCGTCACCTTGTCATTTTAAGTTTCCCGCCTTTTTCTCGGAGCAAATATGGCGGGTTTGCGGTACTCTATTAATATAGGGACTCTACGCTAGTCTTCCTTCCCCTGCCCCCTTAAGCCCCATGAAAATTTGAGGTGCAACAAGCCCTGACATGCGCTGTTGCGTTATTTAGAATCAGCTGTCACATTTAACCGCCTTTTCGATTAAAAGACGAAAAGAATTGGTAGGTATTTCTACTGTGCTGTATGCGAAATATTGACAATCTTTCTGCTTATTCTAAAATGTGATTGGAATGTTTTAACATCATAATGGGGCACAATCTGTTAGACAAAATTCTCAATTTTCATTATTTTCATCAGCTGACCTTCACTGAATGAATTCGAGTCTGAAGATTCAAAAATTCTCAAGCTATCCGCAGTATCAGCTAAATTTACTGTAATTAACAGATTTTTTTAAATTTAATTCTTAATTATATTTCAATAAACCTTTTCCTACGAATTAAGTTCTTTAAATCCATTTTGGTTCTGCATATACCGCCCTTATTTTAAACGTTCAATTCAAAAGCAAATTAGTTAGGTTATGTATTTTACCCGAGAGTAACGCAACATCTGTTCGAATTACAAAGCAACTCACCCCAGAGTCAGTTGCACCAGTGCTAGTTGCACTCAATTCGAAAGCAGCTATAGACTTACAGTGTCACCAACATATTATTCATAAAACCAATATTTCAAAGCCAAGCTTGACTTCATTTTTGTTTGCTCACATGTTATGATATTTGTCGATGTCTACATTTTCATGCACATTTAGCGTAGCTTTCAACATGGAGTACTGCGCCCACAGGGAAGAAGATTTTGATTTTTGCGACTATTCATAAAATATACAACATATTAAACAACTATATCCATGGACAGAGCAGTAGAAATTTCAATAACTAACCTGTTGGAAGAAGTATGCTAACAGAATATTCTCTGAATTTTCTTATACAGAGTTTACCGCCTTCCACTCGTTAAACAGTGTATACTCCTTGTCGTAAAGTATCTTCGTATTTGACGGAAGCAACCTCGAAATCGCAGATTCAGCTTCTATACGGATATTTTCTGGTAATAAATCCATTTTTATGTTTTAGTTTTTACAATGATACAAAACAATAATACTGTTACAAACAACCTATGACAACCGTAGGTAACTATGGATACAATACAATGGTTATACGATTTTATTGCCTGACCTGTTTAAGTTACGTTCAGTCTGTATGCATCTTTTTATCACTTTTGTACAAAATCTGCTACTGTAAGATAAAACGTCATATATCACACATGAGCGAACTGCCATTATAAGCTCGTGAGAACTTGTACCATTCGTACTGGGGCACACGCGATTCAAAATTCTCACTTGCAAGAAATGATGCATTTCTCTCACTTGTAATATAATCTACTATTAAACATTTGTCAAAAAAATTCAGAAAATACAAATCCTACAGAAACCGTATAAAATAGAGAGTTAGTAGAAAAGACAAATTTTCTATAAAATTTTAAGTCAAATTTTAAATTGATAATATACCGGGTGTTGTATTTAAAATAGCAATTAATAAAGAAAATAAAAAGATAAAAAAAGAAAAAAAAACAAAAGAAACCCATTCTAGAGGTATTCAACTGGAAAATTACCTATCTCACATCAATAATAATAATAATAATAGTAACGTCATTATTGACTTAATAATATAAGAATAAAATACATACGCTACATAAAAAGAGAACAAGTCAACCTCGAGGCGAAGTTCAGTTATCCCAATGGGGCTGGTCTTCTACTTAACCTAGCAAAGAACAACTGCAAAAATATATTTATTTAAAAAAAAAAGTTAAAACAATATGAGTGATTATATAATGAACCTTAACTTTTAAATTTAATACATGGTTGCATATACCATATCCAACTGCAAAAATATTGATATTATGTTGGTGACAGAATGTAGGTGTTAACAATGTCCATTCATTAAGACTTTTTGAAGTTCGCAATTAAATTTGTCAACTGAAAGATTCTTTACAAAATGCATTGTAGATTTTAGTTATATTATAAGCAAAGGAACGTTCAAAAATCGTAGTCCTGTGCATTGGTACAGTGAGAAAACCCCTGTGTCTGAGATTAAGTGTATGTTTGTTCTAAAAGTAATTTTGTTGTAAAGGTAACGTGGCGTATGGCTTAATATAATACGGAAGCATGCAGATGTCTGTGATCAGACATATTTAACCAGTTTAATTCTTTTAACTTATGCATCCCACGATCAAACTTTCTAATGCCATAAATTAACCGAATACAAGAATTTGTATCCCTCTCGCTGTTTTTTTATGTAAACCAGGAACTGCAGCAATAGCTTTGTTCTGACATTTAAAATGTGTCTATTTGAATAGAGGATTTTTAAATTTGCATACCCTTTTAGTGGTAGTATGGCATCACCAACCTTTATATTTATTTTATGATGATACTCATCTTGATCTTTATTCGACACTACTACAGGTTTTTTTCGGATTTAAAATCAAACAGTGGCTTTCGGATGCTTTGTTAAAATTTGTAAGGTCTTGGTTAATATTGTCAATTGCAGTGTCTATATGATTAACGTTAAACGAATAGAATAATTGAGTATCATCTGTAAATGTATGTGATTTGCCATGCACCAATGAGTGAGCTAAATTACTTGCATATATTATGAACAACAGAGGCCCTACTATTAAGCCTTGGGGGACTCCGGTATTGACTTTAAGAAGTTCAAAACTTTCGTTGTCTAGAATTACAAATTGTGATCAATTGTTCAAGTAATTCTGAATTAATTTAGAGGCATCATTACTAAAATTTAAGTGTGTTAGTATGGCACTAAAAATCTCGTGATTGATCGTATCGAAGGCCTTTGAGTAATCTAGTAAGATCAAAACCATAGCTTTGCATATATCATCTGTAATGTTTAAAAGAGCGGTTGTGCAGCTATGGCCTCTTCTAAAACCCGAGTGCTGAAAAAGTGGCGTTAAAGTTTTGTCTGATCTTTTCGCTAATAATTCAATCATGGAAGAAGATTTGGATCTTCCAGACAATATGCTAAAAGAGGCTAATAATGTAAGGTAGGATTTATTGCCGGAAAAATAAAAAATCCAATACGAAAAAGAATATAGTATGTTTTGTCAGTGGTGGGACAAAGAAGGGGTCACAGGTGCTGCAGAAAATGTATTATTGGCTTTTTTATTCAAACTTTCAGACGAGTATTTTCCTTCTTTGCTTTGGCCAAAATACTCTCTGCTTAGAGCTTGTTTAGAGTTAAATGAAAGAGTTGAAATCAACAAATATGGGAGTCTGATAAGGTTTATTAAAAAGAAGAAAGTAGGATATCAGGTAAAAAAATCCAAAACATTTACAAGGGAGCAGGTTGGCGAATTTCTTCGCACGACTCCGGACCAAGTCTTTCTGATAATGAAAGTGGCTTTTTAAATCGGAGTTGGTGTAGCTTATCGGACCAATGAACTGGCAAAATGAGTACCAAGGATATTGAAATTTTGGAAAGTAAGATCATTGTCAGTATCCCGGTTTCAAAGATTCATAATAAGCGATTTTTTGCTCTAGTTTCAGAAGGTAATGTTAATCCTGTGACTTTAGTTAAAAAATACTTGGCATTGCGACCAAGTCATGTTACACATAGCAGACTGTACTTGTCATATAGAAATGGAAAATGTACAGCCGAACTCTGTGGCATTCATTTTTTTTTTCAAAAATTCGTGAAAAAAGGCCATCTTCCTCAAACTTGAAAATTCAACAATGTATACTGGTCATACCATTAGAAGATCTGCGGCAACGTTTCTTGTCAATGCCAGTGGACATATATTAGAATTACAAGAACTTGGTGGATGGGAATCCACCAAAGTTGCAAGACTAACAAAAAAAGTTTGCATTGTTCAAAAGATTCAGGTTGGAAACGTTCCGATTCATCCATCAAATTCCTCAATACCAAGAAACTTGTCAATCACAAATGCAAATGTGGAGCTGAAAACAACGTCTATGATCTATCATCTGGTAATCAAATTGTTGGAAAAATTATGGACAACATGCCCATTACAATAGACAGAAATGGGGCGACCTTTAATTTCAAGGATTACCCAAATATCCAAATTGATGTACACAAATAGTATTTGTTTATATTATGTAACTAACGAATTATGAAGTTGCTATGTTATTATGTTCTGTATAATTATTAATATAAGTTTAATATAAAGGTGTCTTTCTAATCCATGATACGATTTATTAAAAAATGCTCGAATTTTAAAGTCAATGACCTGTTCAAAAATTTTTGACATGCTACATAATAAACTTATTGGTCTGAGATCTTTTAATTCATTTGGTTGATTTACTTTAGGCAAAGGAATTAGGTAGGTACTTTAGTGATTTTCCATTGCATGGAAAAATATTGTTAACAAGACAAAAGTTGATAATGTGTGCTACTTACTGCAAAATTAGTGAAGTGCAAAGTTTTATCATCCTGATATTAATATTATGAACACCAGATGACAAGGATTTAATACTAAATAAAATTTTATAAATTTCTTCAGTGACGGTACTAAATTTAAATTCAGAACTAATCCCTTGCTTTTTATTATTTAAATAAAAAGCAAGAGTTTCTTGAAAATTTAACTTAACTGCTAGATTGGAATGAATATGTGATTGGTTAATTTCATTAACAGAAGAAAGTTTGTTGTAAATGTCCACGTCTCTTAGTTCTTTCCACAGACCCCTCAAGTCCTTGTGACGCAGTCTATGCTCAAGATTAGCTTATTTCTCATTCCTGTAGGATGTAGTAACAAGATTTGTAATAATTAAAGTGGGCAACCTTCTTTGTTTTCTTATAACGTTTATATAGGCTTTGTCTCTAAGAGACATTATAAACTTGAGAGTTTCTGTGACCCATGGACAGTTTCTTTTTAAAAAATGAGCAGATTTTACTGGGGCTTGAATGTTAAACAAATTAGTGATATGACTAATGAGGAAGGTGAGTTTAGAATCAATATCAGTCATATCCGTCAAAAGGTAAAGCGGTAAAGACTGCAAGTCTTTTTCAAATTCAGCATGATTAAATTTAGAAAATCTCTATAAGTTTTGAATACAGGCAAAAGTTTAAGACGGTTAATGGAAACATTGCAGAAAATTAAGTCATGATCAGACAAATCTTGCACCGGCTCTACACCATGATTCGTAATCAGTTCTTTATTTGAACTTAAAATTAAGTCAATTAACGTGGATGTCATTGGTATATTTCTCTGACTTGAAAAATATAAGTATCTAGAAGAGATTGTAAGTCGTTTGCATTAGCACTGTTTGATAACATATCAATATTGAAGTCACCGACAAACTATTTCTTGACATGTAGATATCATATCAGATAAGGTTACCTCCAGCACTTCAAGAAACTATTGATACTTTTATTAGGAGGTCTATAGATAACTCCAATACCAAACGAGATTTGTTGAGTTTTGATGATTAACCATAACTGTTCAAGAGATTCGTTATCAATGATATTCACGCGTTGAGCGTGCAAAGTATTTTTTAGACAACCACATTGTTAGCTTTTTACTTACCTTTAGGTCGGCGTTCTATATTTTTAACTCAACAATTGATCACCATAAAAGTGTACTTGAGGCCCGTCTCTAGCAACAGTGAAGAAGTCGCGAATTCTTTGATTAAGATGTTAAAGAGAGCGCCAACAAGTTATACTCAGGTACACTGATATAGGTTAAGAAACTTGTAACTTCACTTTATATCTAATGAAACAATTATCGAACTCAATGATTGAAATTAAAATGAAAGAGAGTAATACCTTTAACTAGCTTTATTGTTACTCAAACGTTGACCATTATTTAATTCGGCTCTACTATTTGAACGGGGTACCCCACTTAACTTAAACCACTAATATGTTTAATGTTTACACAGCGTTTTTATATGCAAAATATCATCAGAAATCACTTATCTGTTTGTGGTTACACTTGTAGACGTTTAATGCCTCGAATGACTCCTATTAAATGTCAGTTTGACAGCCCCAAATCGTCAGCTGTCATATTCGGCAAGTAGGCCCCAAAACTGCCTGCTGACTCTCAGCAGACTAAACTTTCTGTAGGTTTTCCTGCCCAATACTAGTTGCTATAATTCGAATTTCAAGATAAAATGAGGCAGATGCCAAAATAACTATACGTACCCTATTAACAGGCAATAACTATGCAAACGTTAATTCGTGGTTTCCTAAATCGCTTCTAAGCTCGAATCTATATTCGTCAGAAAAGTGATTCTCACTTCTAAAATCTCCTACCAGGACGGTTGGCCAGTAATATTCCCTACTATAACCAAACCATTTGAAATGGCGAGATTATCACCAAATAACCCACGAAACTTCTTGCATGTTAAATGCTGTCACTCGTTTTTCAAAACAAAATCCGTTCTTTATTTTCTACCCTCTAGTAACGACCATCGCCAATCTGATATTAGTTTTTATGAGCTTTTATCGCATTAATCCCACTTGATCTTTTATTCTCTAATTATATAACGTAAACTACTAGTATAGTGCCAAAATGCTTTTAGTACATAACAACATATGAAAGTAACATTATCGCGAAAACAGCCTACTACAGAAACTTGACAATTTCATACACTAGCACGATATTATATCGTACTAGTCATATTGTAACGGCACAAAGTTAGTCAAATAATCCAGAGCCTTTTACTTTATTCGTTGCTATGCTAAGCTCTCATTTTCTATAATTGTACCAATAATAATATAACAATCAATTTTGTAAACGAAATACAAACAATTCTTAAAATAGAATTTACTTTGTGTGGTCGTCTAAAAAATAGTGTCCATAACTCGCTTGAAACCTAATATGTTATGGAAAACGCTTAAAGAATTGGTGAATGGAACTCAAGACAATGTAAAAACGGAAATAATATTTGACAATATAGTTTATTACAATGAGCCTATAATAGCTAAAAAATTTAACGTTTATTTTCTCCAGAGTATTGAAATTATTAGTTCATCAATAAATTATAAAAAATAGAGATAGTGGCTATGTCTTGAATAATATGGATAATATGGACATTATTTTTGGAAGTTTTAAAAACTAACTCTATATGAACTGAAAGTGATTGTGAAGAAAATGCCAAATAAGGAGAGTAGTACGGATGGTATTACAATGAAAATTTTAAAGTTGTCGTTTGAGGCTATAGGCGACAGATATCTACAGGTAATTAATAACAGCCTAGAGAAAGGATTATTCCCCTCTTCATGGAAAACTACAACAATTGTTCCAGTGGAAAAACAACTAAACACAATACGTTGTGAAGAATTTAGACCTATAAATATGGTACCTAGTTATGAAAAATTGTTGGAAGTGGTAGTAAATGACCAACTAATGCACTACATAGAATATAACAAGGTTTTAACTAAATTTCAAGCTGGGTTTCGTAAACATAATTCTTGTGAAACAGCGCTTCAGTCTGTTTTGGTCAAATGGAAAAATGCATCGAATGAGAAGAAGATAATTGGTGCCGTATTTCTCGACTTTCAAAAAGCATTTGAAACAATAGATAGAAATTTACTTATTTCAAAGTTGGAACGTATGGGTATTAAGGATACAGTACTGCAATGCTTTAAAAGTTTTTTGCAAGATAGAAGTCAAGTGACCAAATTTGGAAATGAAGTCTCTTCAATAAAATACACTAAATATGGTGTACCGCAAAGGTCAGTCCTTGGCCCAAATTTGTTTATTCTCTATATTAATGATATTGTGAAGTATATAAAAAGCTGTAGTATTCAACTGTTTGCGGATGATACTTTAATCTATTTTATCAGTGATGATGTAAATAAGGTGGTGTCAGTATTAAATGAAGAAGTTAATAACTTGGTGATGTGGTTGAATGACAATAATCTAAAGCTAAATACTAATAAGACTAAATTTATGGTGATAAATATTAAGCAAAGAACTCTTTTAGTTAATGACATTCCTGATTTAATAATTGACGGTGTACGTATTGAGAATGTATCCGAAATAAAATATTTAGGTGTGTACATAGACAATAAGCTCAGTTTCTCAAGTCACGCGAATTCCATTGTGAGTAAGATAGTAAAAAAAGTTCATTTTTTAAATAGAATCGGTAATCATTTAAGTTTATGGTGTAAAAAATTAATTTATAACTCGATTATTCATTGTCATTTTGTGTTTTGTTCCACTATACTGTTTCTTTTAAATAATACTCAATTGTGTAATATACAAAGAAAGCAAAATTATGCGTTAAGAGTAATTCTGAAGTGCAATAGATATATGAATGTAAAACTCATGTTAGATACTTTGGATATATTAAGTGTTAAACAAACAGTTGTACTAAATTCAATGTGTTTTATATATAAGATTATAAAATAATGGTTTGCTTCCTGAGCATTTGTTAGAGGAACTTACCTTTGTTAAGGAGATACATGAACACAACACTAGATCCCAAAACAATTTTTACATAAGAACAGTCAAAACTACTTATATGCAGAATAACATTTTTTACAAAGGCCTAATAATGTATAATTCCCTACCTGATTATGTAAAAAGGAGTGATAGTATAAGAACATTTAAAAGCAATTGCGCAAAGCATGTTATAGATAATATTGACATTTAATCTTAATTTATTTTTTTATATACTTATAGATTTGATTATTCTATTATATGGTTTTGTTTATTATTTTCGATTATTTTGATTATTTGGATTATCTATATTATTATTATTATTAATATGTTTGTTATTTATGTTTTAAGGGAAATTTGACTGTTTGAATTATGTAGCTTAATGCTAATAAAGATTATTATTATTATTATTATTATTAAAGTACAAATATCTGTGCTCGTATTTTAGATCCACTCGGGTTTCGCTATGCTACGCCCTCATTTATCTAATCAACACTCGCACTATATCTGCTACTTTCGACGCTTGTTTTGAAAATAACTATTTAACATACATACCAACGCCTCCTTCCCTAGTACTTCTATCTATCCGGAAAAAATTATCCGCATCGTCAAAAATATTTTGAGTTAAAAAAGTTTCACTCACTGCAACAATGTCGTAATCCCCAATACACATTAAAAATATAATAAAAATGTAACTTTTGAAAAACATTGTTTAAGCCGTTTTTGAAAAAATCTAAAAGAATTGACAAATTACAAGAGTAAACACCATACTTCCGGTTATGCCATTTTCATCAAAAGCTTGCTGTCATATCTAGATAGTACACAAAACTTATATATGAAGTTTCAACGTTATACCTCTTTTTGTTTTTGAGATATTCTGTTCATAGACAGACCAATGTCCAAACACATGTCTTTTAGGTTCAGGGAACTCTAAAACGTGAAGATCTGTTGAAAACTCAATTGCGAATTTTTGGGGTGAATTCAATACTTGTTCTTATTGTAAAAGGAAGTAAAAATGTTGTTTATTATCAGATTATATTGCACTTTGAACCATTTAATTTGGTGATTGAATTTTGAAAATCGGATTACAAATAATGATCCTACAGCTCTGGCTGTTTTTCATGCACCTTTCTGTATTATAATGTTGAATTGTCAAAAATGACATTTGACAAGTTAATATATAGACGTAATAAATTTACCAAGTAGGTAGCATAGGAAATATGTAGGTAGTCTAAAACTTATTGCCATTGCTTTTTATAATCGCTTATTCATGATTCTGTCTAGAACGGTAAGCTGGTAAGCAGTTACTTATCATTCAGGTCTCATAAATGCAACTTACTGTCTTACTCATGAAGTAAACAAATAAAAACGCTCAATCGTGTAAAAATAATATTTATCTACAATTGTGTGTAAAATTGCCTTTTAGTTGGCAGTTTTAAGTTTGTAAAACGACTGCTTAATAACATGTTTTCATTAGTTTACGTCGTCAGTAGTAATGTGTTTAAAAGATTTCGGTTGCTGGTAATTCTAATTTACATTTAAAAAAATTTTTAATTCTTACCGTCTTTTCTAGATTCTATCGTAGATAAAATATTGTAAGATACATATGCGTAAAGCATCTTTAGTCACTCGCGGGGCTTAAATCGCTCACTCACTCGCGTTTTAACTCTACCCCACTTGTGCCTAAAGAGTAGCTTTCCACACTTCTATCGTAAATTACTATTTTCTACGACCACTACTAAAAGTAGGCCTTTTAGCACTAGCTTGTTTCACTAAAAATGATGTTTTATAAATCAGTGTGTTAAAAGTGAAATCAGCTGTTTACTTTTAGCTAAAAGTAAACAGCTGGTGTTGAATTTAGAATTTTAAACAGGAAGTAAAGTTATAAAGTTATTCTAGTTACCTCTTTCGTTAAATAATTAAAGCATTATGTAATGAATAAAGTACTATTACCTTTGATAAGTAACTTTGACAGCTACTGGCTGCAGAAACAGTCACTTGTGCCGTCAAGACCATCTCTTTACTATGACATAAATTATAACTGTCATAAATGCAAACCTTTGTTAAATCGACATTTATGGATTAATAACTGTAAATTTAAGGCCGTAGAAAAAATATTGTATACAAATTCGTGCTAAAAGTGTTATTGCACTAGACACAGCCTTCGGCTTCGTTTCATAATTTTCATGTCTCGTGCATAAACATTCAATTTTAGCACTTGTTGCACAAATAGCTACTATTGTTACAGGAAGTTTCAGTCGCGCTGCAAATTTTATGATTTTAAAATAGATTTAGATGTATAAAATTGCAAGAATGCTAATAAAGCTATTGTAAAAAATAGCACAATTTCTTCATGCCACAGTAACTTCTTCACAATTTATGCATGCAACCTAAAAACCTAACAAAAACATATAGGTAACAGCCTACTGGGAGTAGGGAACGTGAATGAATTATAATGGGCATGTGGGCAAATTAGCAAAAATGGATGACAGACTTAAACCAAAGCTCAAATAATTATTTATGTACGATTGGGCGGAACTGGTCACTTTAAACCCTATTTTTGAGGATGTCAAATTTTTTTAACTGTGCTGCCTCTACTGTAGTATACAGACAAAGGTTCTTAAAGAAGTGGGTTAGTAAAAGAAAGCTCTCTCCGATACCTTTACTAATAACAAAGATATAGCGTATTGAGCAATTTGCAAACACCGTGTAGGTATAACAGTAAAACAGACGCTTATAGAATATTAGATAGTCAACTGTCATTTATTTTTTTATTAATTTCTTAGGGTACAAGGGTACAAAAGAGTTATTACTGTTAATTATTATACTAAAGGTCACTTTTAACCACCCTGATATATAAAATTGTAAGGATATAATTTATAGGAAGCAAAACTCTTTTAGTACCATTACTCATTGTCCATAACAGAAAATTAGTACAACGATAGATAAGATACAGAAACAAAGATGAGTCCTGAATCCTAAATTTTGATTATACGTATCTCGCCAAAAAAAAAAACAACTTTTTTATTAGATTTTTGTATAATAACACAGTTTTAATTATTTAGCTATCAGATATAGGTACAAAATAATGTATCTTATTTTATAAATACACTTTATCATGTATAATTTATATTAATACGACAAATAGATTCATATTACATTATAACACACCTTTTCTTGGCACAAATGCAGCATTTACGATCACTTTCATTTGGTTCATCTTTTATCTTTCTACTGCTAATTGCAATGTTAACTGCTTCTTGAAATATTGCAGCTACATTTTCCTGCATACAAATCATTAAACAAAGTGTACTCCAACAATTTAAAAGAATATTTACCGTTGTCAAAGCAGAGCATTCCATGTATTTAGCTGCATTTAGTTCTTTGGCTAGTTTTTCTCCTTGAGCTGTGGATAATGGTGTAGTTCCTTCTGCGGAAAGCTTCCTAATTGTATCTTGACTATATCGTAAATCAATTTTGGTTCCTATTAATAAGAACGGCACATCTGGACATAATCGCTGCAGCTCCGGTATCCACTTCACATAAAAAGAATTTTAGTTCACCATGTATTGAAGGTTTAAGTGATTTACTCACCATCTCGGGAATATTTCTATATGAAGACAATAAGTCAACAGAGAAACACACTAAGAATACATCAGCATCTATAAATGCCAGTTTACGCACTTCGCTATACTCTTCTTGTCCTAAAATACAGGAGCACTAAGTTGCTTATAAATGATTAATATTTCAAATACTACACCTGCTGTATCAAATAGATGCAGCTCGTACTTATCTTCACCTACCGGTATCGTAACGGCAAAATTATCAAAAATTGTTGGTATGTAGTCAGTAGGGTAGTCGTTTCGTACATATCTGATGAGCAAACACGTTTTGCCTACTGTACCATCGCCCACAACTACACACCTTATTCTAGCTTCGGACATACTGTTATCAAAGCAATAAATTTTCAGAGCTAGTTTGTATGCAGCATAGCACTTCTGACCTGACTAACGAGATAAAATATTCAGAGAACAACTTAATATAAGTAGTGATACAGATAAATGAATTTATCTATAGTGGCTCAATTTCTATTTCTATGCTAAGAATAGATTAAGTAGATTAGATTTTAGTATCTTGATTCAAATATTTCATAAGATTATACAATTTAATGTATAACAATATTATATGGATACACACCAAACATGGACACAGTAACTTCTCTCACAATTTATGCATGCAACCTAAAAAACCTAACAAAAACATATAGGTAACAGCCTACTGGGAGTAGGGAACGTGAATGAATTATAATGGGCATGTGGGCAAATTAGCAAAAATGGATGGCAGTACTTAAACCAAAGCTCAAATAATTATTTATGTACGATTGGGAGGAATTGGTCACTTTAAACCCTATTTTTGAGGACGTCAATTTTTTTTAACTGTACTGCCCCTACTGTAGTATACAGATAAAGGTTCTTAAAGAAGTGGGTTGGTAAAAGAAAGTTCTCTCCGATACCTTTACTAATAACAAAGATATAACGTATTGAGCGATTTGCAAACACTGTGTAGATATAACAGTGAAACAGACGCTTATAGAATATTAAATAGTCAACTGTCATTTATTTTTTTATTAATTTCTTCTGCAAGGATACAAAAGAGTTATTACTGTTAATTATTATACTAAACGTCACTTTTAACCACCCTGATATACAGGGTGTAGAAATGCTTTACGCACCATAGGGATTTCAATGGTAATTTCTTCATATGAAAATATTTGCTTCCCTAATTATTTTAGAGCAAACTTGTATTGAAGTTTTTTGTAGAGAAAAAAATTCTGTATCCATTTAAGCCAGAATTTGTCATTTTACATTTCGGAAAACCGAAAATTTAAAGAAATAAAATACCATTTTTAGACAAATCAGCGGTGCCTTGAAATTATTGAAGCATCTCAAAGCATCAACAAATTAGTTTCCTGTTTATTTGTTTGCATCTGTCAAATGTAACGGCAACCTTGTAAACAGCAAACTAATTTGTTGATGCTTTGAGATGATTTAGTAATTTCAAGGCACCGCTGATTTGTCTAAAAATGGTATTTTATTTCTTTAAATTTTCGGTTTTCCGAAATGTAAAATGACAAATTCTGGCTTAAATGGATACAGAATTTTTTTCTCTACAAAAAACTTCAATACAAGTTTGCTCTAAAATAATTAGGAAAGCAAATATTTTCATATGAAGAAATTACCATTGAAATCCCTATGGTGCATAAAGCATTTCTACACCCTGTATAAAATTGTAAGAATTTAATTTGTCGAAAGCAAAATTGTTCATAACAGAAAATGAGTACAATGATAGATAGGATACAGAAACAAACATGAGTCCTGAATCTTAAATTTTGATTATACGTATCTCGCCAAAAAGTTTAACTTTTTTGTTAGATTTTTGTATAATAACACAGTTTTAATTATTTAGCTATCATAGATAGGTACAAAATAATGTATATAATTTTATAAATACACTTTATCAAGTATAGTTTATATTAATACAACAAATAGATTCATATTACATTGTAACACACCTTTTCTTGGCACAAATGCAGCATTTAGGATCACTTTCGTTTGGTTCATCTTTTATCTTTCTACTACTGATTGCAATGTTAAGTGCTTCTTGAAATATTGCAGCTACATTTTCCTGCATACAGATCATTAAACAAAGTGTACTCCAACAATTTAAAAGAATATTTACCGTTGTCAAAGCAGAGCATTCCATGTATTTAGCTGCATTTAGTTCTTTGGCTAGTTTTTCTCTTTGAGCTGTGGATAATGGCGTAGTTCCTTCTGCGGAAAGTTTCTTAATTGTATCTTGATTATATCGTAAATCAATCTTGGTTCCTATTAATAAGAACGGCACATCTGGACATAAATGCAACAGGTCAGGTATCCACTTCACATAAAAGGAATTTTGGTTCATCATGTATTCAAAGTTTAAGTAATTTACTTACCATCTCGTGAACATTTGCATATGAAGACAGTAAGTCGACAGAGAAACACACTAAGAATACATCAGCATCTCTAAATGCCAGTTTATGCACATGTCTACTATACTCATTTTGTCCTAAAAATACAGGAGCTCTAAGCCGCTTATAAGTGACTAGCAAGATGCCCGTTCTTCGTACGGGCAGCAAATGTTTTTTCTTCTAAATATCAAATGAATTCTAGGGCGCCCCCTTCCCCCTCACTCAATACGCAAAACAATATTGTAGGAAAAAAGGAAACAAAATTCTTCCGAAAAAATTCCTCCACAACTCTTTATAATACGAGCCCAGTCGCAGATGAATTGGACCACTCGAGGTTTATTAATTATATGTGATTTTATCCTAGACAATTGTGACAATAACAAAAGTAAGTGAAAAACGCTACAGTATTTATTATTAACTATAAATTTATTAATAAATTATAATATTGTAACAAGAAACCGTGTTGTAAATTATTATTAAGTAAGAACATAATAAATTCGCCGTCGCATATTAATTGGACCATGAAGAACAAAAGAATATCACCACTGCGTGCAATCTCCTTTCCGCTTTAAAACTGCGGCAATTCGCCTAGGCATGGTTTCCACAAGCTTTTTACAAAATTCAGCAGAAAAAGTTTCCCAAATTTTTAGGAGCGTTTCTTTTAATTCTGATTTGGTACGAATCGGAGTGGTTCTTAGCCTTTTTTTCATTTCGTGCCAAAGTGTCTCGATCGGAGACAAGTCTGGGCTGCTAGAAAGCCATGTTAATATGGGAACATTATTAGATTCGAGAAAATTAATAGATAATTTTGCCGTATGGCACGTAGCGCCGTCCTGTTGGAAAACAAAGTCACCATCACTGTTCTTCAGGATTGGAATTGACGGCATTAGTTCGTTTTCAAGGATCTCCTTATACTTGTAAGCATTAACAGTACCTTCTAGCAAGCATAGCCGACCTACCCCTTGTGAGGACATGCAGCCCCACACCATTACAGAGGCAGGAAACTTGACCTTTCGTCGTATACAGTCCCTGTGATATTCTTCTCCTTTTTTTCTTATTATTCTGCTACGAGTATCGCCCACATAAAGTTCAAATTTGGACTCATCGCTCCAAATAACACTTTCCCATTGCTTTTGTGACCATATGGCGTGTTCTCGAGCCCATTGTACCCTTGTTTCACTGTAAGTAGTTGTTTCTGTTTTGCCTACAAATTTTAAATTTCAACACTAAAAACTGTCGCCTTCTTTAACATACCTTATAAAAGCCGTAGCCGAGTTTCTTAATATTTCTTAAACAAGTATCTTTAGATATACGTTTTCCTATGGCATCTCCCCATTCTACAGCAAGTTGTCGTGATGGCATACGCCTGTCCTTCTTGAGTAAACGTTGTAATACACGTTGATCACGCGTCGTAATTTTTGAAATTCGACCTGTTTTGAGTTTTACACTTACCGAACCTGTGTGTTTATGGTGGGTTATAATGTTGCGAACCGTTCCTTGCGGTAGGGATAAGATTTTTGCAATCTTACGTCCAGAATAATTTTTGTTATAAGCAGCAACGATTGCATTTCGAATATCTTCAGATAATGGCTTTCCACGAGTCATTTTATTAAAGTAAAACTTACAAGTGCGAGTTACGCGAGCTACAAACGTCACAGTTTGCAAATATTGTTGACAGTTGTCATTTGTTTCTCCCGGCAACTTAATCTTAAATTATTTAACGCAGTGGTCCAATATATATGCGACAGCGGATTCTTTCTTAGGTTTTGTTTTAAATTGTACTTTAATATAAAAACGTAATATGTCCCACCAAACCTTTGGTAAATTTTAGTAAGAGCTGTAGCATATATGTATATAAATGTTTCCTTGCCATAGCGATTATATTACAACAGTCATGTTCAAAAAAGTTTACATTATAAATATGGTCCAATTCATTTGCGACTGGGCTCGTAATAACAATAATAATAATAAATGTCTTTATTTTTTTTTTATGTACATATAGAAAAATATATTAATGCATGTATTAACATGGAGCTGAGTTTAGTACGTTTAATGCACTGCTCTTCCACTCAACCCCATTCTTCACGTACCTCCTGGAAATGTGTACGTAATTGTCGTTCTCCTTGTATATATTCATAAAACTATAGTTTTAGTAATAACAATAAGATAAAATTAAAATATATATGTACAAACCAAATGTTTTATTCATAGATTATAGCAAGATACCCATTTCCACCCCTTAGGGGTAGAATTTTGAAATTTTTTTTCATCCCATATTATCCTGAAATAAACCCACAGCGAAACAAAATTAATAAATTTAACAGCCTACCCCTTTTCAGTTTTCCCTTTTTACCGCTTTAGGGGTAACATTGAAATCCCTTAAACCCCTTTCTAAATATTTTAACAATACATCTGTATGCCAAAAAAACAATGTTCTAACTCAATAAACATAGGACATACGAGGGTTCTATAATTTACCCCGAATCCAGATTTACACCTTTAGGGGTTGATTTGAGAAAATCCTGAAATGCGTTTTTCGGCACTTGTATTGGATAACTATGCAAGCAAAGACCAAGTCGATATCTTATCGGGTTTAAGAGATATTGAGGAATTTGTGAAAAAACAGTTTACCTCATTTCACCCCCTTAGGGGTAAAATTATAAAATCTCTTAAACCACTTTCTAAATATTTTAAGAATATGCCAAAAAAGGAATGTTCTAACTCAATAAACCTAGGAGTTACAAAGGGTTCTTTAATTCACCCCGAATCCAGATTTGCACCTTTAGGGGTCGATTAGGACAAAATCCTGAAATATGTTTTTAGATACTTCTGTAGAACACCTATGCAAGCAAACACCAAATCGCTATCTTATTGGGTCTAAGAGATATTCAGGAATTCGTGAAAACACAGTTTACCCCTTTTCACCCCCTTAGGGTTAAAATTTTCAAATTCCGTTAAACCCCTTTCTAAATATTTTAAAAATACATCTATATGTCAAAAAAGAACGTTCTAACTCAATAAACATAGGAGATACGAAGGGTTCTTTAATTCACCCCCAATCCAGATTTGCACCTTTAGGGGTTGATTAGGGAAAAATCCTAAAATACGTTTCTAGGTATTTGCATTAATAATCTTTGCAAGTAAACACCAAATCGATATCTTATCGGGTGTAAGAGATATTGAGGAATTCGTGAAAACACATTTTAACCCTTTTCACCCCCTTAGGGGTCGAATTTAAAAAAATCCCTTCTTAGCACTACTATACGTCACAAATTGTACCTTCCACCCAAATTTCAAGTTTCTAGTGCTAGTGGTTTCGGCTCTGCGTTGATTAGTCGGGGTTGTGACTTTCCTTTATATATGTATATATCAAGAGATCCAAAAAAAACTGTTCCTCAGCGGGCTGTGGAAATTCAAGGTATGAATAATATGTTGGTGACACTGTACGTCAATGTCAAATTCGAGGTTATCAGGTTAGGTTTTCCGTCAGTTTTGACACAAAATGACGCAAATCCTAACCTGCTAACCTCGAATTTGACATTGACGTACAGTGTCACCAACATATTATTCATACCTTGAATTTCCACAGCCCGCTGAGGAACAGTTTTTTTTGGATCTCTCGATAGATTAACATTTCAAATACTGCACCTGCTGTATCAACTAGATGCAGCTCGTAGTTTTCTTCACTTACCGGTATCGTAACGGCAAAATTATCAAAAACTGTTGGTATGTAGTCAGTAGGGTAGTCATTTCGTAAATATCTGATAAACAAACATGTTTTGCCTACTGTACTATCGCCCACAACTACACACCTGTAGATAACTGTTTTATTTGTATATACCTATGCATTGTATTTTTTAAATTTTAACGAGAATTGTGACATATCTAGGCACCACGCTGTATATTATGATGAATAAATACTACTACTACTACTACCTTATTCTAGCTTCGGACATACTGTTATAAAAGCAAAAATTTTTCCAAGGTATTTTGCATGCATCATAGCACTTCTAACCTGACTAACCACATTTAAATTAATATAAGTAGCGATACAGATAAATGAATTTATCCATATTTACTCAATTTCTGTTTCTATGCTAAGAATAGATTGAGTAGATCAGATTTTACTATCTTGATTTAAATATTTCATAAGATAATTCAGCAGCAGAAGTTTTGGTATGTACCTAATTATTATACAATTTAATGTATAACAATATTATATAGATACACACCACACATAAAAATAATTTTAAATAGTAGTAGGTAATAAATACATACAAATAGCACTTATTGTCCCCTTTTACAAAGTATAGTCAAAATTATACCCATTCGGAGTCACGTGACTTTTGTCTGTCTCTGTTCATCTTTAGTAAAATAGATGAAATGGAAGAAATTTGAAAAAAAGGCATGTCGATTCATAAAATTAATTTTAAAAATTTGACGTTTCTAATCTGTCAGATTATATTTTTCGTGTAAGTTATTGAGATAAGGGTAATAAAACCTAAAATTGTTGAGCCGAAAACTGGAAATTAAAAGAAACCATCGGACATGCGGTATAACGAGCAGTCACAACAATTAATTTGAATATTATGCGTTTTTTTTATGAAGAGTACAATATTAATAATAGTAAATCAACAGTTTCACCCTCCAACGCTGTTCGCCGTGCTTCTCTTGCGTTAAATATCTCGGAGAGCACAATTTACCGAAAATATGAGCCAGAAAGTGAAGAATGCAAAAACGGAAGTCGACGAAGCAGTCAAGACACTGTATATAAAATGTATGTAGCTAAAGAATTTGTAACCATAAAAAATCTAAAAAATGCTTGGTTGAAGAATCTGGAGATTTTTCACATTCAGTTTCTTCTCTAAATAGATTGTGCAAGGAAATAGGCTTCAAATGGCAATGTTCTATAACAGAATATGCATGCACAGAAATTGACTTAAAATTTGCTATACGCAGCAGGTTTTTAATGTAGCAGCTGACATATCTTTATTATATTTACATTTTACGACATGTTATGTTTTCTTTAACCTGTAAATTCAGTTTGATTTCATATAAGAGAATAAACCCGTAGCAACCTTGTTTTAGAAATTGGCATATGTCAGGATAACCTACAAAACGGAATGTCATTTATTTCCCTAAAATTGCATTTTTAAGAATCGACATACGTAAAATTACTAGATTATCACGTGACTCCGAATGGGTATAAATTTGACTATACCTACTAAATGTAATTTTACCTTTTTTACTATTTATGGAGACTACTACACTCTAGGGAAAGGTGTTGTTGATATTCTCTTACAAAAATATCAAAACACCTGAGAGTGATGTAATCCCCGCAGAACTATATAACGCGGGTAGGATAAATTTGCACAGAAAAGTGCACTACTTCATGTGTCAAATGTGGAATGTTGACAAAGTGTCTAAAGACTTAAAAGTAGGTATCCATTATATGCACCATCTATAAAGGCAAAGGTGGCTATAGCAAATGTAACTCTCATAGAGGTATAACTCTCCTTAACATTGTGGGAAAACTACTAGCAAGAACCCTTCTGAATCGGCTACAGTTTTAGACAAAAATATACTATCTGAATCACAGTGTGGCTTCCATTATAATTGTGGAACATGTGATGCTATCTTTACCATCTGAAAACTACAAAGAGTCTTAAGCAATATCAGCCTCTATACGCCTGTTTCATTAACCTCAAAAAGGCGTTTGATAAAGTACCCCGAGAAGCTCTCTGGTTAGTTCTCAGAAAGCTAATCTGCACACCAAAATTCATTAAATGGTGCAATAACTGCATGTTGGTATGACCTGCAGAATAAGTAAAGACAGACAGCTCCCAAATGATTTTCCTGTAACTGTTGGAGTAAAGCAAGATTGCATACTTGCTCCATTATTTGCTTTATATTTTGCAGTGAGTATCAGGCATGCTCTACAAGAAGTATTTTAAGCTATTCACATCAGGTACAGATATGACAAAGGGCTATTTAACCTTGCCAGGCTAAGAGCTTTAACCACGGTGCAACTAACAAGAATTGTTGAAATTCTTTAGATTGATGACATATGCTTAGTAGCTAACTGTCATGAAGGTCTTCTAGAAGGCACCATGCGACTCCATTCTAGTTGCAGGAGCTTCAGTCTTAAAATAAAACTTCAGAAAGCAGGAGTGATGCAACCACAAATCAGATCCTGTTCAAATAAATATCAGCATTGAAGGAACTCAACTCAAGGAAGTCCAGAATTTTATATAAGTACCTTGGCAGTAATATCTCAGCAGCTACTAAAACTAGCATTGAAGTTAATTAAAAAATTACTCAAGCAGTCATGACGTTCGGTGGACTATATCGGAAACTTTTTAAAACCCAAGCTATAGGTAGCTCTGTAAACCAAGTTAACCCTCTCGTACCCATGCGAGGTGTTTAGGATACCCCAGTGGTTTTTCATGTCTATAACCAATTTGAGCTTTAATGTTATTAATTTCCTTCTATTATAAACGACATTTAGGTTTTTTAGCACAAAATTATTTAAAAATTCAAAGTAAAACTAAGTTTGAATATGTATATAAAAATTACAAAAAATTTTACAAAATATTTGTTTATCATTGTTCACGTCTGCGGCCGCGTAAGGTAGCGTCAAACGGGCGGGCGTCAATTTATAAATTGCGCTTTATTGTCGTTGGGTTTGCAGTTTGGACAATATGATGTAGTTTCTGTTGTTCTGTATATTGTGCATACGGAGACCATGTATTTTGTGAATTCCAGCAATACAACGTTTTTGTAAATTGTAACGATAAATTTCTGGATTTGATATTGTCTAATATTTTTATAAACGTAAAATCTAGTTCAAATGATAGTTTAACAACCGTTGACGCCCATCATCCACCTCTAGAGTTTACTTATTTGAATGTTGAATTACAATCTGAAATGCCTACTGTTAACTAAAAAAAAAAATATCGTGTTGATAGAGCAAATTATGACAACATAATTGGGATCTAACTGTAGCCAATTGGTCTCTAGAGCTAAATACCTCAGATATGGATGTTGCCGTTGACAGATTTTATAAAATTATCACACCAGTATAGACAAAAACATGCCTCAATTCATTTTAAATAAGTACACGATAAAAATTTCCTACGTGGTTTAGCGGACAGTTGAAGCTACTTATAAAAAGTAAGGATAAATACCGAAAGCGTTACAAAAGGTTGGGTTATCTCTCTGATTATCAAAGATTTTCGGATTTAAGAAAGGTAATTAAACTAACGGGTTGGCCAACTAGAAGCTTCTTTTTGAAAATGCAATAAAACGAACAAAAACAATAATTTTTTCCCATATATTATGGCTTTATTGGAAAGAGCAAATATTCCCATTATTTATAGAATACTATTTCATTAATGTGGCTACCTCGACTGGCTGTGCAGTAACACATCCTGTCAGCCCAATTTTTCAAGACGGGCTCTATCTGACAAATGGCTCGGCCAATATTCAACTTAAGGGCCTGGATCGTTTGTGGATCGATCTTTTACGAAACCCCACAAAAAAAGTCCAACGGCGTCAAATCGCAGCTCCAAACCGGCCAATTGACATCACCAAAACGGCTCATTACACGATTACCAAACTTAGTGCGCAAAAGATTGATTGTTTGATGGGCGGTATGGCATGTCCTCAATTTCTGGCGACAAAAAGTGGGTTATCATGCTTCTGTACCACTGACCATTGACCAAAACGGCGTTTACAGCAGCATTAAAAAAAAAATGGGCCAATGATGCCACCACTCCACAATCCGCACCAAACTGTCACTCTCGTAGGATGCATTGACTTCTCGACGATCATATGTGGGTTTTCAGAGCTCCAGATGCTGCAGTTTTGTTGGTTAACATAGCCGCCGAGATGAAAATGCGCCTCATCAGAAAAGATGATTTTTCGACCAAAATCATCGTCCATTTCAAGCTGCTCTAAGGTTCAAACTGAGAAGCGATAATGAGGCAGCCACATATTTGCTCTTTTCAATAAAGCCATAATATATGGAAAAAAATTATTGTTGTTCATTTTATTGCATTTTTAAAAAGAAACTTCTACTTGGCCCACCCGTTAAAAACGAAAATATGCTACACGAACTACATACATACTACCGAAAACAACATAAAGTCAGAGCCAAAGAAATTCTCTGTTTGTAATTTATTTAGCGACTTTTTTTCCTAGGTCTTTGAACCAGCAGATAATAGCAACGTTGATGAATTAGTAGTTAATAATAATTCAATTTCAGATAATATGCATTTATTTCAATTTAATGAAGAGACTGTCAAAAAGAAGTTATTAAAACTGGACTGCAATAAATCTTGTGGTCCCGATGGTATTAGTCCCTTATTTATAAAAAGCTGCACACACGTTTTAGCCTATCCGCTAAGCATTATCTTTACAGTTCTTTGAAAAGGGATGTCTTTCCTAGTATGTGGAAATTGGCGTATATTACACTAATTTGCAAGTCTGGTGATAAGTCCTGCGTTAGCAATTACAGACCAATATCAAAGCTTTCAATATTTGGAAAATGTTTTGAGGCATTAGTTAATGAGTATCTCCTGCAGCACATATCACCTGTTATATCTCAGCAACAACATGGATTTATCCCAAATAGATCCACTACTACTAACCTTTTATGTTTTGTTAATGATCTTGTCGATAGTTTAAATAGAAAAACACAGATTGACACAATATATACGGATTTCTCAAAGGCGTTTGACAAAGTTAACCATAACATACTAATTCAAAAATTAAGTCATTATACTATATATAATCCTGCTATTAATTGGTTAATTTCTTATTTATCAAATAGGCAACAAGTTGTTATTAATGGTTTTAAGTCAAACTTAAAGATTGGTAATTTCAGGAGTACCACAAGGGTCTCATTTAGGCCCTACATTGTTTCTAATATTCATTAAAGATCTATGTGGTAAGTTTACGAGCAACTATACCTATTATACGCGGATGATCTAAAACTGTATCGAAGCATTGATTCCATTTCTGACATCAAGCTTCTTCAGAGCGATCTAGATCAACTCAGCACCTGGTGTTTTAAAAATAAACTATTTCTTAATCTTGGCAAGTGTACTTTCATACGATTTACAATCAACCTAAATATAGTACAATCAAGTTATTCTATAAACAACTTAAGTTTGAAAAATGATAGAAGTGTAAGAGATCTCGGAGTACTGCTTGATAATAAATTAACATTTATTGCACATATTAACTCGACAGTTGCAAGAGCATATAAAATGCTTGGTTTTATTTTGAGAGTAACAAAGAATTTCATGGATATGGAAGCTGTGAGGTTGTTGTATTTTACGTTCTATTCTGGAGTACGCCAGCGTAGTATGGTCACCCTGTTATGCTGTGCATATTCAAAGAATGGAATCTGTGCAGCCCAAGTTTACTAAATTTATTTGTAATCAAGCTAATATTGCCTACAACAATTATTCTAACCGTTTAAATAGTTTAAACATGTCTAGATTAAAACATCGAAGAATATTGTTGGACTTTTCATGCCTGTACAAACTTGTTAATACTCATTATAATGCCAACCACTTAATTAGTCTTATTAATTTTAATGTTCCTCAATGTCATTTGCGCAATTCTCTTGTTCTTCGACCACAAATTTCTCGTATTAATACTCCTTTTCACCTCTAATAAGACTAACTAGAAGCTATAATTAACATTTAAACAACATTGACTATTTTTGCTTGTCATTTTCAACATTTAAAAGTATCTGTAGTGTTAAAATCTCTGCTAGATAGGGATTTCCTTCCTTAAAGTGTTGAGAGTCTCACTGTACTCATTCTTAATTTTAGTGTTTATTTTTTAATAATTTTGTTAATTACGCAAAAGAGGTGAGAGGTTGATTGCATTATATTTTTGATAGTCTTGCCTACAAATGCCTACAAATGCAGTCAGTTTTTTTGCAAAATACACATTCTAAATGTGTTGTTTTCCTTTTCTTGGTCAGTAATTGGACTTATGTCTGTTGATTGGCTACAACTCTGTTAAATAAATAAATAAATAAAATACTGATTTAGAACAAAAGTTGTACACAAAAATTTTGTTTTTCTGTCATGAACTCTTGGGCAAAAGTTGCATCTTCGACTGATATTTGAGTTGTGTTCTGGCAGTACCGCAGCATTTGCTTCATTATTTTTTGTTGGAAAAGCTCCTTTTACATATTGATGATAGTTAATAGTAGCATTTTTCTGTGCAATAACGTTTGGCTCAAATAAATCAGTCGACAATTCATGAAGAAAACATTTCCTAGGACTTCTATCATTTTTTTTTCAGTTAGGATTCTGCTCCAAATTATATATGCATTGAGGACAGCCATGTCCAAAATCTCCATAAAAATATGTAGAGGCCATTTTTTTCTTGCACAAACACATGAATATTCTCTTGCCATATTTTCACCGGTGTCCACTGCTCCTTTGGTGCTATTATAATGCGGAATAACCTACGGTTTATTTTTCTTCTTGCCATGTACATCAGTGCCGTTGAACTGTGTAGATAATAATATAACTGATCTGTTCTTCTTCTGAACATACGAAACTAGAGTCTATGTTCAACTCTGTTGTGATTGACAAGAAAAGCTTTTGGTATCTTTGTCTTATTTACCTGCAGATTTCCAGTAATCGTGAGCTTTTCGAAAATAAATCATCCATTCGAGCCCTGACTTTGACTTCATGTTTGTTACACCTTGCGTATTGATTTCACTATCACTTGTCTCAGAAGCTTCTGCGTCTAAACTTGCAATTTCAGTGTCAAAATACTCTTCTTCAATTTCAACATTATCTTCAACTCTGCTGAATCACTTTCATCCAGTTCGAAGTCACTTTCGAATTCAGAATCACTGTCCTGCTCCAAAATATCAAGTAGTTCATCATCAGTTAGATATTTTCGCATCATAATATTTTTCTAGATACCCGTACACCATCAACAAAGTCGCAAACTCGACTGAAATGAAACTGCAATTTTACACATTTGTATGACTCAACTTGTGTGCAGACACCTGAACCAGTTTCATCAGGATAAACAAACAAAATACTGTATGCATAAAATGATTACGCTGGGGCCTGTGTGGGGTATTTCATATACCTCACACAAAAATGAATTGATAAACATGGTTAGAATAATTTTTTTTAAATCGAATTTCATAATCATGATACTCTACATCTTGATTAATAGCTAAAAATGTGGTGAACAGTTACAGCAAAAAAACTACACTGGGGTATGTAGAATACCCCGCACGGGTATGGGAGGGTCTAAGTATATACAAAACGGCCATCATTCTAACACTTATGTATAGGTCTAAAGCATGGTGGCTGTAGAAACATCATATTAAGAAGTGAGACCAGTTCCATATGAAATGTCTCTGTTTATTGTCATAATAATTTTTGTCTAAATCTAAATAGCTATTAACTCTCTTCCTAATCACTCCTGATAATTATATAGCCTAGAGAGTAATTATGATCACAATGAATATTTTTAATATTAACAGTTTCTATCCAACAATAAAAATGTGTGCAGATCTTTTCAGTGCTAAAATACATTAAGAGATGGGGTTGTATAGTCAGCAAATAATAAGGTCACTATATCAATAAGGTACCGCCATTCCATTATTCGCGTGAGAATGTGAGAAAATTGTGAGATAAGGATAACAAATACAAATTTCCCAAGTGCAATAGGGAAGACACTAGTTTTTGGGGATTTTCTTTTTGGTGTAATGGCACTTGTAAAGTGAGGAATCTGTTAGGTTATGTGTTTTTATCCCCAGTTGGAGAAAATTGTGCGACAAGGATAGATACCTATAAAAAATTACTAATGGCGGTACCTTTTTGATATAGTGACCTTAAGCAAATAAAAAGTTACAGCATTGTCAAAAGTCACTCACGCATGACCACTTCAGGACTAAATAAATAGAGACAGATCAATAATAAAACTAATTAGGGCAGGCTGTGAAATGTGTTATACGTTTGGCAGTACTGAAGTGTATTGTCAGTCTATGTCAAATTCGAGATTTGCAGGTTAAGTTTTACGTCAGTGTGGGTCAAATGACAAACAAAACCTAACCTACTAATCTCGAATTTGACATAGACTGACAATACACTTCAGTACTGCCAAATGTATACAACATATCACAGCCTGCCCTAACTGGTTTTTTTATTGATCGGTCTGTACAACTTTATGGCATTACTAATCTAAAAATGACAAACTTTTGTTTCATCATTTTTATATCTGCCATAGCTTTTAGGGTTTATATAATCACAATTAAAAACTTATCCTGTATAAGTATATAGATCAAGGTTTATTATACAAGCTCAGTCTCCCTTCAACTGGTAGCAATTTTGTAATTTACTGATCTATAGGTAGGTACCTGGCTTTTTCATTATTTTTTATTTAGCATAGGTATTGTTCATTTTGGCAAATTCATAGTAGATAGTTCTAATAAAAGTCATATCTATCTTATCAAAACTACATTTACAGTATAATTTTGAGAAATATTAAATTCGCATTTATTATTTTTAAATATTTAGCAATAAAAAATAAGCTGCAGCAATAGCAAAAAAAAGTACTTACAAATCTAGTTTTCTATAAAATATAATATTCTACGTTTCATAAGAAATGAACCACCCCGAAGGAGTTGACGCAGAACTTCGAAATTACGTAGAATTTAGTAGTGCATGGAGACAAACAAATGATTAAATTTTGGAGGCCATCTGTCACTGCTGATAGAAATTATCTGTCTGTTAGAACCTGAAATTGTGTTTTGTTGGATCGTATTTTTCGGAGTAGTTCGCCATTTGTTTGTGATTGTTGTTACTGAATTAGTGAAGTTAGTGCCTAAAAAATGCCACGCTTTCGAAGACGTGCAAATTTTCGCCATCTTACGCCCTTTGAAAGAGGACGAATTATCGGAATGCATGATGCTGGTTTAAGCTTTCGGGAAATTGGCAGGCGCATAGGCCGACCTCACGCCACTATTAGACGGACTTGGATGGATTGGCAGGAAGAACACCTAGAAACTCGTCGTAAAGGCAGTGGACGTCCTAGAGTGACAGAAGCACGCAAAGATCGGCTGTTAAGGCGAAGTGCAATGCAGGACCCAGTAGCACCAACGCAAGCTGTTGCAATCAATTGGGTAAGAGCAATTGGTCGTCGAGTGTCTATGAGTACAATTTATTGTCGAATACGCACATTTGGGTTGCGCTCATATGGTCCTTATTTTCGTCTTCCTATGACTCGACAACATAAAGATACCAGACTTCAATGGAGCCAAAACCGACAACATTGGGTCCATGGATGGGAAGCTATCGTCTTCAGCGACGAATCCCGTTTTTGCTTGTGGAATTCTGATGGACATTTACGGATCAGACGACTTAGAGGTCAGAGG
The DNA here is from genome assembly GCA_940337035.1 of Agriotes lineatus. Classification (NCBI taxonomy): domain Eukaryota; kingdom Metazoa; phylum Arthropoda; class Insecta; order Coleoptera; family Elateridae; genus Agriotes; species Agriotes lineatus. Next base: position 154,759,291 of record OW679198.1, on the reverse strand, counting down.
CAAAATTTGCAGTTTGTGCAGCGTCGCCACATGGCTTTAACTCCTGGTGTAATGGTGTGGGGAGCAATACGCTACGGCGGCAGGTCTCCCTTGATATTCATTCCGGGAACTCTAAATGCGCGCCGTTACAGTGACACTATTTTGGAGCCCGTGTTAATGCCATTCCTCCGAGCCCTTCCAGGGGCCGTCTTCCAACACGATAATGCGCGGCCTCATACTGCTCACGTAACGTTTGAGTTCCTAGCACAAAACAATGTTCTGCATTTGCCTTGGCCGGCAAGATCCCGGGATTTACCCTACTGAACATGTCTGGGACATGATGGACAGAAAACTGCGTCGATTACCCCATCCTCCCAACACTTTAGAGGAATTACATCAACAGCTACAGATAGCCTGGAATGAGCTGCCCCAAGAGGCAATCGACCATCTGATTTCCAGCATGCCACGAAGGGTTACTGAATGCATAAGAGTACGCGGAGATGCAACACATTATTAATGATATTTTCAATAAATGTTGTCATTTGTTTTTGAAACTGTAATCATTTGTTTGTCTCCATGCACTACCCATTTCTACGTAATTTCGAAGTTGTGCTTCAACTCCTTCGGGGTGGTTCATTTCTTATGAAATTCAGTATTACATTATGGTGCAATTTCTAGGAACACAGAAGTCGGGCAACTTATTCATTACAGAATTACAGCAATTATTAGAACTAGTAAAACCATCGTTTTTCTGAAAGCCGCTACTGCTAAAATTATTATGAGTACTAGACTGACTAGACTGAACTTGGCGAGTAGGAGAATCGTCTGATCGATTTTGATCAGAAACTGCAATGTAAATAGCTTCCCGAAATACATCATTTACATTTTCCTACAAAACATTTTATCAGATTGAAGACAACAAATTTATGGGAACGAAGTACCTTTGTGAGAGCTGAGCATTCCACGTACTTAACGGCATTCAGCTCTTTTGCTAATTTTTCTCCCTGTTGCTTTGAAATGGGATTTCTCCCCACAGCAGTCAGCTTTTCCATAGTATCAGGATCATATCGCAGATCAGTTTGCGTTCCAACTAATATAAACTGCACTCCAGGGCAGTATTCTCGTAATTCGGGAATCCACTAGTGAAATTTTTCAAACATTAATTATTGCAAAAATAAATATAAACTCATACCTTTTCTCTAATATTTACAAAGGATGACCATAAAACTACAGAAAAGCACACTAGAAAGACATTGGTGTTGTCGAATGTGAGCTTTCGCAACTGGTCATAATCCTCCTGACCTAAAATGGGAAGTTGAGTAGTCACTTGCGTACAAAGTAATTTCATTACCTGCTGTATCGAATAAATGCACATCGTAGCTTTCGCCCGCTATGGGTACTGTCACTGCATAATTATCAAATACGGTGGGTACATACCCTGAAGGAAATTCGTTCTTTGCATATCTTATTAATAAACATGTTTTTCCTACAGCACCATCCCCAACTACAACACATTTTAAAGTTTCTGTAGACATGGAAAACTATGGTGGTTTAGTTCAGTTACATGCTGTTATCTGTTCAGTTTGTCACTAGCTTATCTTAAATATAATTAAAGATATCAAAAGATTGCCCAGTAAAATTATCAAGTATCAAATACTTGAGATAGTTGCAACATTTTCGGGGCACATACAATGGCAGGAAGAAAAAGTCTCAAATATTTGAATTAGTACAGCAATAATGGAACTTCGTTCCAGGAAGGCGATACATTAAACCTTTTATAGGGATTGAAAGGAGAGCAACTAATATTGTAAATAAACTTTGATATATAGATTAGTGGTAAATAATTTCAACATATAAAATTAAATGAGCTAGAATACAGGTTGTGGGTTCTGTATGTGTTAGACAGAAATAGACAAATATGCGATTAACATCTAGTATAGACAGAATTAAGTTGTTTTGTTGTTACAAATCACTGAATCCTAGGATATTACATTATAAGTCATATTATGTCTATTTCTGTCTAATGCATATAAAGCACGTAAACTGTATTCTAACACATTTGACTGCCAATCTGTATGTTTATCCATCTTATACAGTATACACAAACCGAAATTTGAAATTCCCTTGATGGGGTGTTGGGGGGGGGCGGGGGGTCCAGAAAAGCTTAACTTCAAGTTGTCAACCAAGATTTCCTATGTGTTATTTCCGCCATCTTGAAAAAGAGATGCGTTTGGGTTTTTTAGCATAAATTGGTTCTCGTTAACGCTACATAAAAATAAAAATTTTTTGCTACCATTTTTTGTGCCCTACAATTTATGTTCTATTACTTTTCCACGGACAGCCGATATTTGTTGAGATATGCAACACGAAAGAAAAGCGTGAAGGAAGAGATTTTTTTTGTGCTTCTTCGATTCTGTCCTATTTAACAAAAAATTTGTTATTATTAAATTTGTAGAGCTTGTAGATTAATTAGGTGTGGTGTATCGTACTATTACATAAATGACATAGTAATAGCTATTTAAGTTCTGTAAGCATACAAGTAAGGATATGATGCGTTTTTCTACACGTCACATACAAGATTTTATTTATTTTCAAAAGAAAGATGATACAAAAATGCTTCAGAAATTGTACTTACAATATTTACTTTTCTCACAAGTGCAGAAATCAAGTTCATTTCTTAACTCAAATTAATGAGAAAAGCAACCTTTCTCCTACATAAATAGATAAGCTTCATTACATTATTAGAATCATTATATTTCTTCAAGTGGGCCATACGTAAATTGTAATTTTTTACATTTTAGGATCCCTTTTTTCAAGATGGCGAAAATAGCACATAAAAAATCTTGGTTCAGGAAACTTAAAGTTCAACTTTCCTGAGCCAACTGACAACAACAAAAAAATCAAATTTTGGTTCTTAAGAATCTTTCCTACTAGACATTGTTCAAAGTACTATGTATTACACTTACAATCCGAGCCTCAAGTTCATATGTGACTTTTGCAGGATATGACAAGTTACTACATGTATTCTGAAATGTAAAAATGTCAAAAACTAAGATTTAAAAAAAATAGAACTACACTGACTGGCAAAATTAACGCATATTTTTGTAAGGCAGTTTTTGTCAATAAAAGGTAATGCTACACCTTTTGTATTTACAAATTGCGAACAAATATATTTAATGATCAAGTAGTTAGCTGACAAAATTGTTTTTGTCATTTGAAAACAATTCTCATACTGTTTTGTATACAGTTAAAAAACACTTTAAAAAATTACGTTTTTCTGTGCGTTAATTTGCATTGCTTTTGTTTCTCGGAAAGGCTCAGTTTTAAGTTCCTTCGCTATTTCAAGTCTGCTTTTGTTTTTGTGTTTTCTTCGTATCGGTTGTTTTGAATTATGCTAGTGCTAAGTCGCGTTAATGCAATTAGAGCGACAGTGTTGTTGGAAGGAGGAAGAAAACAAAATGATGTTGCATTACAGCTACGATTTAATCAGTCTACAATTTCTCGACTTCAAAGACGACTTAGAGAGACTGGAAATGTCAGTAGAAGACGAGAGCAAGGTCGCAAGCGCGCGTCATCGGCTGTAGATGACCGTTTCTTGCTATTAAGTTCTTTACGGAATCGCACTCTTACAGCTCCAGAACTCCAAAACAACCTTCAGACTACAAGAGGGATAAGAATAAGTGAGAGAACAGTGAGGAGAAGGTTAGCAGAAGGAAACCTTCACGCTAGACGCCCTGCAATGTGTCCTATTCTGTCCAGACGACATCGGACGACTCGATTAGCTTTCGCTCGTCAGTATGTAAACTGGAGAATAGAGGATTGGGAAAAAGTTCTGTTCACAGATGAATCACGGTTTTCTTTGAAGGGTGCTGATGGTCGTCAGAGAGTGTGGAGAAGAACTGGCGAACGTGTCGCTGAATGTGCGATTACCGAGAGGGACAGATTTGGGAGTGGCTCAATAATGATTTTGAGGGGCATTTCTTTGAGTGGTTCTACAGACCTTGTGTTTGATAGACCAGGTGTAACAGCACATTCGTATATCGAAGATATTCTGCAAGACCACGTAGTACCGCTTGCATTTGGTATCGGCGACGATTTCTTATTAATGCAGGATAATGCTCGCGCACATGTTGCTCAGATTACTAAGGACTACTTAAATGCTGTTGGAATTAACACATTAGATTGGCCAGTCTGTAGTCCCGACTTAAATCCCATAGAGCATCTATGGGATGAGCTCAAGAGGCGATTGCATGATCAAAGACCACGGCCTGCTTCGTTAAATGAGCTACGTCAGTTCCTGCAAGAAGAGTGGGAGAATCTGCAGCAAGATTTTATCAGGAATCTTATTGGCAGTATGCCGCGACGTCTTCAAGCCGTGATCCAAGCTCGATGAGGACATACAAGATATTGAGGCAAGCAAAATTAATTACACGGGTTTCCTTTGTTCTCGATGTGATAATTCATATTTATTAAAATTTTCAGAAACTGAAACACACTGTAGAATGTGGAAGCTGCTGGGGAATTAGAGAGTTTTGTTCTCCAATCTCCTTTCTTTGGTCTTACAGACATGTATTAGTGTTAAATGGGCATTTTTCAATAAAATATTATTACAAAAAATGTATGCGTTAAGTTTGCCGGTCAGTGTATTTACAATTGCAAAAACTTAGCTTCACTTCTGTACACAAAACCAACAAAGTTTGTTTACATATACAAAAGTAGGCAGGTAACTAAGTCATAACTGTATCTGTCCGGTAATATTCCTTTACCATACATGGCAACCATTACCATACTGCAACCAAGAAACTACTGCACAAACCACGGATGTTATGAATAATAACAGCCTTAAATGTCTTAAAATCCGAGCTCATAGAGCGAGGATTTCATAACAACATCTGTAGCAGTTATGATACAACATTAGATATGTTCTTCTAAACCTTTTCCCCTTAACGAGCGTTGGATCCTAGATATGTTAGGAGTTATTATTATGACATTTATGTAATAGTACGATACATGAAATCAAATATATGCGGAGACTTATAGACTTAGGTCTGCTCTAAAAGTCATAATTTTAGTTGAATTTCAATTTATAGGTCAAATTGCAGGTATGTTCAAGCTCTACAAATTTTATAATAACTAATGTTTTGCTTAATAGGACGAGAAAGGAGACACCAGCAAAGAAGTGTGACAAAAAATCTCTACCTTCCGCGTTCGATACCTCAATAAATATCGTTCACACGTGGAAAAGTAATAGAACATAAATTGTAGAGCACAAAAATTCTAAAAAAGGGTCTACTTTATTTTCATGTAGCATTAACAAGAACCAAGTTATCGCAAAAAAATCAAACGCACCCCTTTTTCAAGATGGCTGAAATAACACATACAAAATCTTGGTCGATAGCTTGACGTTAAGCTTTCCTGGACCCCTGTCACACCCTAAAAGGGGAATTTCAAATTTCGGTTCACTTTCAAGCAAAAAATTACATAGTGACTGTGTTCAAGGATGTCGCCTCATCACACTGGTGCGTTGGATATTCTTGTCTTTCATTGTCAGAACGAAACAGTTCACCGACACAGCAGTGCGATGTTCTCAAACATAACCCTGGACTATGAACAATAACCAAAAAGTGCGTAAAAAGATCTACCATGAGAAAATATTAGGAAATGTAGTTTGTGGTACAATTAGTCCAGGCAATGGGTAGTTTTACCACGCAAAAGGTCATAACCAAATAAAATTTGGTGGAATCGTAAAATTTACTGTCCTGATCATAACTCTGAGTTTTCGACCTTGGGCGAAGACCGCTCGGGCCGCCATCTTGGATAGATAGCGACCAAAATCAGTTTTTTGTAAATATTTCCGTTCCTATTGGTCCTACGAAAAAAAAAGTAAAGTCATGAATTGAAGACCATAAAATTGTACATAAAATATGTTCTATAAATTTTTTTCGTCAAACCAATACTTTTTCAGATACAGCGCGCCAAACAGAAGCGAGTAATATCAGGTAACCAAATAAGTTCGTCCGTTTTTTATGGTAAAATATAAATATTTATTAAGAAGCAATAATACACTATTATTTATTGAAGTAATTACTATCACACTCAATAACCTTTTGCAGACGTGACACCAACTTTTGTAGGCCGGTGTTGTAGAACTCTATGGATTTTGAATAAAAAAATTGACGGACTGCATTTATTACATCAACTCGAGTTTTGAACTGCCTATGCCTCTTGCAGTTGTCAAGAGACAAAAAAAGGTGGTAATCACTTGGTGAAATGTCAGGAGAATAGGAAGAGTGTGGTAACGTTTCCCAGCCAAGTTCGGAATTTTATTCCCGGGTCACTCTTGCCGTATGCGGCCTGAAGTTATTCTGTAAGAATACCACTTTCTTTCGATTGATCAAAGAAGGCTGTTTTTGGATGAGTGCTGCTTGTACTCGCTGAAGCTGTTCACAGTACAAGTTAGCAGTGATAATGGTTTGACCCGTTTCCAAAAACTCATAATGGACAATTCCGGTTGCTGTCCACCAAACACACAATAAAATCTTGTTTGGGTGCAAGGAAGCCTTGGGAGTGTGTGGTACTGAATCAGTAGGCGACAACCAATGATACGAACGCTTAGAATTTGAGTACAACATCCACTTTCCATCGCAGATTTACAACCGATCAAGATAAGGTTCATTATCGTTGCGTGAAATGTTTGCCGAACAAATAGTAAGACGACTTAATTTGTTATCATTTGACAATTCATGTGGGACCCATTTTCTTAACTTCCACGTCTTTCCTAGCGGATGAAGGTGCAAACAAATGGTTTCATCACTCACATTGAACCTTTCTGCAAGCTCTAGGCACGTTGTCCTGGAATTTTCCTCCACAACCTGTTGAATATCCTCGTTGTTCATGATCTTCGGTCTCCCAGAGCATGCTTCATCGGTCAAGCTGAGATCTCCCGAAGAAAATTTCTTGAACCACTTCTGTGCTGTTCGATCACTTACGGCATCATCTCCAAATGCGGTACATATTTTTCGCACCGCCACTGCAGCTGTGGTACCGAGTTTGTACTCATAGAGTAAACGACCTCGAATTAAAGTTTTATTCGTTGCCATTTTTAATTATTTAAAACTAGGAATTAAACAATTGTCACCAAATGTGTATGTATCCGATAAAAGAAGGATTCATACTAAAGTAGATAACAGATAGACAACAAGTGCTATCGATCAACAACGTAAAACATATTCATAGCACTCTGCTGCTACAAAAACCGCAAGAACTTATTTGGTTGCCTGATAGTAATGTAGCGGTGGAGCAGATGTGTCCGTACAAAATATATTGCAGAAAACTGTGCAAATGCATTTGATAATAATAGATATTTATGTGGAAATTACTTTGTACGTATCACTTAGCTCACATTTAAGCAGACAGATGCAGAAAAAAACGCTTCACCGCTACATTACCATTATTTTCTTGTGTTTGGCACGCTGTATCTTGAAAATTATTGGTCTAACAGAAAAATTAATCGAACATGTTTTATGTACAATTTTATGCTCTTCAATTTATTATTTCACTTGTTTTTCGTAGGACCAATAGAAAGAAAGATATTTGCAAAAAACTGATTTTGATCGCCATCTCTTCAAGATGGCGGTGCGAGCGGTCTTCGCACAAGGTGGAAAACTCAGGGTTATAATCAGGACAGTAAATTTTACAATCCTACGAAGTTTCATTTGGTTACGACCTTTTGCGTGGCAAACTCCTTATTTTCGCCCCATTGCTTGGACTAAATTGTTCCTCGATAAACCTATTCAGAGCAGCGGTGTCCAAAATCAAGACATCCATTATAATATCCAACCTCCGTTAGGTGACGGAACCCCAAGAAGAAGTAGATTCTATACTAAATTTCAAATAAGCATGCAGTACTTGGAACTAACTAGTGCCATAATTGGTCGAAACAAAGTCATCATTACAACCATCTAAAAATCAAATATTTTTTCAAAGTTGTCAATTTGACATTGTAACGCTAGCTCCCGTTTGAATCCGATTAATTCAATATTAAATAATATTTGCTGATTTAAACGTCGCCGACCTTTAGCGTTATCAAGAACCCGGCGTGTCCCAGCAAGATAAGATAGCGCCGACCGAAGTTCCGCCCGTGAAAACAGCGCAAACAAAGGTATGACGCGCGCCGTTTCTCCCCACCTAACAGCATTTCAAGACCTATAAAACCAGTTGCAGAGTGTATTTCAGGAGAGATTCCCCAGAGATTTCCAAGAGATACCTGATACTCCTCCAGCAAACACCTAGTTCCCGATCCTTCACCCTGCCCTGTCCAGAGAGTCTCTCCGTTGACTCTACCAGTACCTGGTGAACCGTTCCGAGGCTGAGTTCAAGTTAGTGGTTTCGCGAGGAATGCCTGACACTCAGCAATATTTTCCCGAAACTTCCTAATAAGCTGAGTTCAAGTTAGTGGTTTTGCAAGGAACGCCTGACACTCAGCCATATTTTCCCGAACCTTCCTAATAAGCTGAGTTCAAGTTAGTGGTTTCGCAAGGAACGCCTGACACTCTAGCAATATTTTCCTTGTAAAATATTCTACAACGAAAACCGCCTGCAGTCCAGTAATAACCAACATAACATTGAAATCCCAGCTCCCTTGCATTTTAAATTCACCGCCTTGCTATTCAAGCAGAATTAAAAGCTTCAAGCTACCTAAGTAGAATTTACCTGAATTAATCCTTGAGAATTGTAGCGGCCGTCTTGCTTGGGAACTCTGCGGACCGCACTGATAACTTCGCCAAAGAGTTCACCTGCAGGTGCCGAGGATTGTTAACCTCAAAAGTCACGCCGATTCGAAGTTTCGTTCTTCAAGCGAAACCCCGTCGTGCGGCGAATTCCCCGGAGCATTTCACCGACAAACTGTAGTTACACGTATAGGGTGAGAACTCGTGTTAGCAGTTTTAATTTGTTATTTGTTTACAGAAACCAGAATCTGCAGCTCGGCGAAATTTGACAGACTGCGCTGTGCCATTGCGCTCGTCCCGAAGAGCAACGAAGTAGCGGCCCGGCCGACCACGACGTCCTCAAACGAATCGCGCACGAGGTCACGCCCGCGAGAACCAGGAAGCCGCGTTTTTATACTATCGTTAATTTCGAGCAATGTACATCTCATTTAATTAATTACACAACAATTTACTTATGTATGATAGATATATAGAATAAATGTTATACAGGATACTCCGTTGGTGGTTTGCTTATTTATGGTATATCTGAGCTAACGATCGAACCCTATCTCCGAAATATGAGCTAACCCGTGGTAAATAAATATTACAACCCCTATAAGCAGGGGCGGATTTTACAACATTAGGTATGAATCCTAAAAATATAAAAAGAAAACCAATAAATATTGGATAAAAGCAGTTATTTTACAACGTTCATTTGTATTATTTAGAACAAAATTATTGTAAAACACAAGCAGTCAAATAAACTTAAATTTCCCTAGTATAAAACTGAGTTTGAGTTTAGAGCGCCACCTACTGCATTCTTATTTGAAATTTAGTGTAGATATGAAGTTTGGTGCAATATTTTTTTTTTAAATCAAATACCTAGGTATTTTTTAGCATAGCTTTTCTTCAAAATTCAAATCCAAACAAGTATTTTAATGTATAGATATCAAAATAGTATTATACGTGGAGCGTTCAAATATAAATTATAATTTAATATTTATTCAAAAACAAACACAAGGACTCTAATGTATATCATGTCATTTTTCTACTCAGTCTCCCTCTCTTTTAATAAACTGATGCCATCTCTCCAGAAGTGTCTGTATTCCACGAGAAAAAATTCTTTTGGCTGCTGTCACACCCTTTCCGGAACAATTTCGATGACTTCTTTATTACAACGAGGTATTTTTCTGCTAGAAACTCTTTTAAGGGTCCAAACAAATAAAAAAATCTGGTGTAATACACTTACACAACTTTCTTTTACAGTGATCTTATAATTAGTCAAAAATTTCATTTTTAATTTTTAAGCATTTACCAAAAATTTTCAAAAATTACAAATTCCACAAAAACGGTACAAAATAGAGCGTTAGTTGAAGAAACAATTTTTTTCTAAAATTTTAAGATGAATTCAAAAATGTAATAATATACTGGGTGTTCTATTTAAAATAGAATTTGTATTTATTGATATTATTAGTCAGGATTCAACTAAATATGTCCCGTTATCACATATAATCTCATAAGAGCATTAATTATTTCTGGAAATTTTTTGAGTGCGTTGCAACAACGTCGTATTAATTTGCCCTCGCGTCCCGCTCGGGCAAATTAGAACGTTGTTGGAATGCACGAAAAATTATTTCCGGATATGAATTAATGCTCGAATGCAGATTCGGTAAGAAAATCGTAACGACACAAACCCTAAAAAGAAGTAATGTCTACCTACAAAAAATTTCCAAGAAATTTTTTAGTTGTCTTGGTTACGGCTCGTGAACTAATTTTTCTATTGGTCATTAATGAGTGTCGTACGATTTTCTACTTAATAAACTTATATATTCCTCCCAATACACCTATTGACGAGTTTAAAAGTCTTTTTGAGGCATTAGAGTCATTGCATTTTCTTTACGACTCTAAAGTCTTAATGATTGGTGACTTTAATATTCCTGAGTATGCTCATAATACTCGAACAAATGCGAGGGTAACTGCTTTAAATAATTTTTCTGAGTTTTTAGGATTATCTCAAAGCCACTTGGTATATAACCAGTTTCATAAACTATTTGATTTAGTTTTCTACAATCATACATGCTTTGTTGAGAGATCATTGGATCCTTTGGTGAAAGAGGATAGTCACCATCCTGCCTTGGAGATTAGCTGTAAATTAAATGAAAAACTAGATAATAAAAAAAAACTCGGATCTTCTTTTCTAAACTGTTACAATTTTCAGAAAGCTGATTTTCTGTTCATGTATAATTTGATGTCTACTATTGACTGTACATTCTTGGAGACTTTTACTAGTGCTGATGATGCCTGCACGTATTTTTACGAGAAACTGTATAATGTACTGGATCGATGTGTACCGAGATATTCCATAAGTAACAAGAAAAAATATCCGCCACGGTTTAACGGTAGTATAATTTTTCGAATTCATAAAAAAGCAAAGTGCTGGCGCCTGTACAAAATAATGATCTTCAAGCATTTGAAGAGTTTAAACGTATCAGAGCTGATGTTAAAGCTGCAATAGATAACGTCTATAAACACTATGTTAAAAAGGCGCAATCTGAAATATCCATTAACTCGAATAAATTTTGGGCGTACGTTAACATAAAAAAATGTTCAGTCAAAGTTACTAACACAACATATAATAACAATCATTTAGATAATCCCACAGATATATTAAATAGCTTTGCAGATTATTTTAGTAACTGCTATGTGATTTCACAAACGGCTAATGTCAGCTTAGAAAACATTCAACCTCTACACCTCTATTAATAGTTTTAATGAAAATGGAGTATTAAGTGTTTTAAAATCTATCAAACCAATAAAAAACGACGGGGCCAAACAATATACCGGCATTTATATTAAAAGACTGTGCTGATGTATTGGCACGTCCCCTAACGATACTAATAAATATTTGCCTGAAGTCTGCTACAATTCCGCTGCTGTGGAAATGTTCTAAAGTTTGTCCTATTTTTAAAAATGGCACCCGAACAGACATTAAGAATTACATACCAATTTCCATTAACTGTAATTTTAGTAAAATTTTTGAAATGCTTTTGGAAAAAAAAACTTACTGCCATGTGAATAATTTTATTTCTCCTCAACAACATGGTTTTATGAAAGGTCGCTCAACTGTAACAAATCTTTCTGTTGTTACTCAGCATATAGCAGAAAATATTGACAAGAAAATGCAGACTGATGTTATTGATACAGACCTTACAAAGGCATTTGATAGACTTGACCATGGCATATTAATACAAAAGCTCGGTGCTTTTGGACTTTCCAATAGTCTCATTGATTTATTCGAACTCAATATGTTCACCTAAATGGGTTCAAATCTGGAAAATACCTTGCCACATCGGGAATCCCTCAAGGATCCAACCTGGGGCCACTATTATTCAATATATTTATGAATGATATTGGTGATGTAATAGACGTGAACTATTTGTTATATGCTGACGACTTGAAAATATATAGTTGAATTAAAAATGTTGCAGACTGTGAGAGACTCTCATTAAATCTAGATCATGTAGTTGAATAGTGTAGGAGAAATAATTTAAAGCTAAATTGTGCTAAATGTAAGGTGATGTCTTACTCACTAAAGATAGATCCAATTATTTTTAAATACTGTATTAGTAACTATTCACTTGAAAGGACTAAAACATTTATTGATCTAAGAGTTACATTTGACCCTAACCTCTCCTTTAATATTCATCTTGATAACATTATAAATTCAGCCAATCGTATGTATGGATTTATAGTTCGAATCAGCCAGGATTTTAAAAATATTATGACTTTAAAGTGTCTTTATTATGCTTTTGTACGATCAAAGTTGGAATATGCCTCGGCCATCTGGAGTCCACTCTATCAAGTTCATATTGATCGAATAAAAGCCATGCAGAGTTTTCTTACAATACCTAAGCTATAGAATTGATGGAGTGTATCCTTCCATTGGCATATCTCATGATGTTACTAGGTTATATACACATTTCTGCCGTCTGGCGTTCTCCATGTGCCTTTGTGTATTTCTTTGTGCATGAAGTGAGTGCTCCTTATTTGCATCTTCCTACCTGCTGCCAGGTCTATTAGCTTTTTTGTTGCTTTTAATGTGTTTACTATGACTTCCAATTATTGGCTTGTATATTTCTTCTCTTCCTATCTGCGCATTGAAGTCGCCTATTATAATTTTCAAGTCATACTTTCCTTTTTCTCTGTATGTGCATGCACGTTCAAGATACTTATTTTCCTATATTTCCCTTTCAGTCGTATATAGCACATTCGGTCATTTATTGGTGTGAACTTTATTATCGTGTGTTTCAGATCGGTTTTCATCAGGAACCCTGTGACTAGCCTTCTGTTTTGTCCCCCACTGTTGAAGAAGGTGTAATCTCCTATATCCGTTATCTGGGTTTCTTTTTGTTTTGTCTCCTGTATGATTGCTATGTCGATTTTGTATTTTTTAAATTCTGCGATGAGGTTCTTTAGCGTTCCTTCCAAGTATGTTCCCCTTACATTCCATGTTGCAATTTGGAACATTTTCTTCGTTATTTTATTTGCTTTTCGTTGTTTTCTTTGTTGTTCCTGGTTCGTACCCGTTTTCTTTGCCGTGTCCTGTATCCGTCCGGTCCCTTCACTGCAATTTTTTTGGTACATCGGTCCTTATTAAGCTGCCCCCTTCCTCGTTTGACCACTCATATTTCACGCCGTTTATTTCTAGCTTTCGATACTCCGCTCTTGTTGTCTTTCCTTTAGTTTTCTCTTCTCGTGCTATATTCCTTATTGCCAGCTGCACTTTGCGCTCTTCCATTGTGAGGTCACTGTCGACATAAATGTTATTAGGTAATTTTGTTTTTAGTTTTAGGACGTCCATCTTTTATTCAAAATTGGTACACTTCACTATTGTAGTCTTGGATTCGGGTTTTCCTATCTTGTGGACTTCTATTTCGATTTCTATCCCCATTTATTTTTGTACGAACTTGGCCACCCTCTGCTTTATGTTTTGGTTTCCCATCCGCTCGTCCCCAAAATCCATTCATTTAATCACTATGTTTTTCTTTCTTTTCTCCTTCTTTTGTCTTTCCAGTCAGCTTTCTAGGTTATTGATTCTCGTTTCTAGTTCTCCTCTCTCCTTCTGCCATGTTTTTGCTTTTGCTTCCCATTCGACTTTCACCTTCTGTAGCTCGTCTTTCACCCCATGACAACATGGTGTGTCTAAATGAAGCTATATTAAAGAAGGCGATTGGCCTGATAGAAGCGGAAACTTCACAAAGCAGAATTGCAAATATGCTTGGAATTAAAAAGTCAAGTTAATAGGTCTTGGTGAAGGTATCAGCAAAATAATACACTGAATTATACCCATGGTGGCGGCAGACAGAGAGCTACTACAGGGGCTAATGATAGATTCATCCTGCGGCCGGCGCTTCGTGAAAGGACAATTAATGCCACTCAATTGCGACGAGAATTACAAGAGGTCAGTAATGTGCAGGTTACTCCACAAACCATTAGAAATAGACTCCGAGAAGCAGGTCTGATCGTCCAGCAAAACACCCAAGATGGACAAGGGACCTTCAAAGAAACCGATTAAGATTTGGTTTGGACCACCAGAATTAGGGCAATGTGGAATGGAATAGACATTTATTTACCGACGAGTCCAGATTCTGTTGGCATCCAGATGACCGAAGAATACGGGTTTAGCGAAGATGCCATGGTCGATTATGTACCTTTTGGAGGACTCTCCCTAATGGTTTGGGCTGGAATAAGTACTGATTTCTGTACGGAGATTATTATTTTCAAGGAAACTGTGACAGCAAATGTATATTTAGAAATAATTCTACAACCGATTGTTTCACAAATTTCTGAAAATGTTGGCCCCGAGTTCCTTTTCATTGATGATAACACAAGACCTCACAGGGCATGTATAGTGAATGAGTACCTATATTGAAACCCACAGTATAAATCGAATGCCATGGCCTGCTTTATTGTTCGACCTGAATCCGATTGAGCAAATATGGGACATTCTACAAAGAAGAGCTTCCGCTCGTATCAATCAACCACAAACATTGGATGAATTACAAAATGCTCTTTTGGAAGAATGGGCGCTAATACCAAACCGGAGTATTAACAATCTAATAAGAAGCATTCCTCAACGCTAGGAACAACTAGTTAGGTCGAGGGGGTCCCACACATTAACTTAACTTTTTAATTATGTTAATATTTCCTTGTTTTTTGTTAAACATTAAAATGGTTTTATACTGGAAAATGTTAAGTTTATTTCAAAAAATCATCTTTTTAATACTATAGATAAACTAAAATAAAAAAAAAGTTTCATAGACGACTCACTAGACTAAACATTGACATAAACTCAAAGTATACAGGGTGTTCTGTTAATGCCATGCACTTGACTAAATATTATGGAAGTGACACAGCTACGTTTAACGCTCTATATAAGTTTATATTGGAGCATTTAGAATTTTCCTCAAAGGCAATGAGATCTGCATGATTTTCCTTCAAAAATACGGAAAAGTGATTAAAATTGGATGATCTTTAAGCATTCTGTAGCACTTTGCAATCTATCCTTTTTTTAGTGTCCCACTTCAAATTTTGACGAGTATACATGAAGCCCTAAGTAAAAAACCACAACAAAAGCAGCAAATAAAATGTTGGTGGAACAGAGTGAAAAGTTAGTAAAAGAATAGTTATTTATTGCACAAGTGTGGAATGTAGCATATTAGTTACGAAAGAAAAAGTTTAACCACCACACCTGTAGGGTAACCAAAAAAATATAAATTTGCTATTAACAGTTATGAAAAATCAAAGTTACAATGGTATATTGTATGCCTAGGTGGTAAAGTGGCTATTTTCCAGAGCAAAAGAAGATATGGCCATTTCATGAGGCCTGGAAAACCACTTTACCGCCATGGTTTACATATTATTTTTTATCCTACACTATCAGAAAGCTAAATATGTTCAAAATAAACGTAGTTTTACTTAATAAGTAATAAAAACACATCAATACATAAGGAGCGGTTGTGGAAATTTAAACGTATGAATAATACTATTGGTGGAGCTGTAAGTCTATGTCAAATTCGAGGTTAGCAGGTTAGGTTTTCCATCAGTTTTGATATAGACTGACGCAAAACCTAACCTGCTAACCCCGAATTTCACATAGACTTACAGTGCCACCAACATACTATTCATACGTTTGAATTTCCACAGCCCGCTGAGGATCAGTTTCTTTTTGGATCTCTCAATATTTTACTGTAAATGGAAGTTTATTATGCAACTTTATGCGAATTTCGGGTAAACTTACCACCTGCCAAAGCGTCCGTCAATTTTTTTACTTACATAAGATTGATTACCTTTAACATAGCAAAGCCTCAGACTTGATATTATACTTTTTTCTTATTATTTTTATCCATCCTTCCAGGACGCAAGGGCGCTAAAACCACCACCGCAGGATTGCCAGACTTCGGGTTTCCTTCTCAGTATATTCAAAGGGACCTTCCGTAACAGTTACATACTTATTAAAAATACTGTAAGCAAACCCGTTGCTGGCTCTTAAACTGTAATCATAATTCATAAATGTTAAAAACCACAAATCTAAGGAGAGAGTTACTACAATCATGTTTGGATATGCTGTGTAAAATTGATAACGCTGAATTTGTAAAGTCTCACAAATATTTAACGTAAAATTCTTTCAAACCTAAAAGTACATGGCATTTGTGTTCTATTTAAACAGCTAAAATGCAATATTTTCCATGGCCAACACTACTGAAAATAAGGTGTGAACGGAGTATAGCACATTATTCTTACAAAGGCATTCTTGACCCATGTCAACTCGACGTTTTTCCTCTTTGAAGAAGTCTATAACGTTTAAAATAAGATTTTGGGTTTTCTCGCTGTTGCACGTTATTTTACTGCCATTTTAGACAAACATCACTTTGACAGCAATATAAAACAAGCTATATTTAAAACCAACCTAACCAAAAACTGCAGATTTTTTGTTTCTTATAGTTAAATAGAAAATTATTACTTCACAGTAAAAGGGTAATGTGTAAACTTTAAACAGCGCATTTTTAAGTCACATTAAAAATTCTATTTTTTCGACGACTGACATCGAAAGTAGATTTTTCTCACTGTCATTTGACAACAAAAAGTTGACATTTGCCGCTGAGCGTGCGTTTTCATATTTTTGCCGCTCGCCGAGCGTTTTGGGTTTCCGCGTGAACAAAATAGGTAGCCACGTCCGAATGTTTCCTTGACAACGCCCGTCATTTGTGGAAATAATCGCGTCACATGTCATATAGACTGCGCGAGTAATGTTAACTTGATTGTCAATTAATTTTTGCAATAAAACGAAATTTGATATTTTCCTTTAATAATATGCTCAGTCGTCGAAAAAATAGTATGTATGTTTCGAGCTAAAAGTGCGCTTGCCGCTTTTGCATGATTGCTGGTTTCGACTTCGTCTCAACCAGCAATATTCATGCGCAAGCGGCAAGAATGCACTTTCAGCTCTTAACATACAATATACTATTGCAATTTCAACAGTTTTCTTCCTACTAAATCAGTGTCGATTTATTTTCTCCACTACACTAAATTTATAGCAACTATAAGTAGATCTCAAGTCGATGCAGGTTACGTTGAATTTTCTAAGGCCTTCGATAATAAAGTAAATCATTCAATACTAATTCAAACAGGCAATGAGAACCTGTATACAACTCGCTTATAGATACAGGGTGAGTCGGGAGAACGGGCCAAATTGCAGTGGGGTATTCTACGCGTGAAAATAATTTTAAAAAACTCAAATGTTATCCCATTTTTGTCTTCAAGTTATAGCATTACAAAAAACAATTTAAGATGTAATAATTTCCAAACAATCGAGAAATGCAACATTTATTACAAAGGCTAAAATGAAAATAATGCGTATTGGATTTTTTTGTGACGCTATCACTTGAAAACAAATGAAAATCGAATAACAACATTTGAGTTGTTTTACATTATTTTTACGCGTAGAATCCACCACTGCAATTTGGTGCGTTCCTCCCGACTCACCCTGTATATCTAATTGTTCTATGGAAAATGTGCAAGCACTATGCAGGCCGATCTTACATTTTCATTCGACGCAAGAAATGTCACCTGTGATGCATCCAGTGGGCGAGCGTTAGCCCTACTGTGCCATGCCAATGTTTTTATGATATGGAACAAGTACTTACAAATAGACACAAAAATGAACCTATTATGCAATTTGTTCGCACTTTATGTAACCTCTGCTTGGCCATGGTGCTCTTCCTCCTATATTGTCAGCGTTTGCATTTTTGGTAACTTCCAGTTTGGACTTTTACGATGTGACAGAAATTATGACAATTAGTTTCAAAATGTTTGTTTGTTATGGTCAAGGGCTAAGCATGCGGAGTACCAGATACCTTAGACACCAACTGTTATAGTCATAAGGTCCTGAAAACTGTTAAGTGGTCATGGCCCACCCAGAGGTGAAATAATATGCGCAGAATTACATGATACACAAGTAAAATGCAGCCCAGTGATTAACCAAATAAAACAATCTTATAATACATAGAAATGTTTATTGTTTAATATTAAATATTATTAATACATTGTGTATGAGAATAGTTCTTTAACTATTCCGTCATTCAACAATCACACTCAAATAACTTAAATACTACTTCATAACATAAAACAAAGGAATATTATCATGTATTAGTAATAAACCTCCCAGGGGACTTGTATACCCAGTCACACTGTCGAGTGATTTTATCAAAAGTTACAATGGACCGACTTTCCAAATTATCGTACAGTAAAGAATTTTTTAAACTTCTAGGACAAAGGACAAGTTACAAATATTTTAAATGCAAAATCAACCTGCTATGTAGGCACACTCTCTCATTCACGCACACTTATATACAATTTCTTTCGTCTCATATAAAAGTTGATTTTAATTTCAGTTTTACATCTTAATGGCAAACAAAAATACGAGTCTGATAATGCACATTTCCAGTGTCATTACAAAGTAACCTTGCTGTAATTTCGCACACATGCGGCATGTATTTAGCACCATTTGTCTAGCAAAAAGCAAATGTTTGGAAAGATGAATTTAAAGTAACAATACAATTACTTAAGCTGTAGTTTTAATAGACCTAGAACATACGGCTGACTTATTTTGTATTCTATTCATGACTAACTGACCTAGTTAATTATGTTTGTACACCATCGTAAAGCGTTTGCTTATTTTTAGCATAAACCAAACTGAACAGTTCCAGGTCGCATGTGGATCTGACTATTAACGACCACAATTTTCTCCTTGCGTATCTACCAACGTTTTGAAACGAGGCAAAATTTGAAATTAAAGAACGTCCTCCGAAATCATTTCACCTACGTACGAAAGCTTCTGCAAGACATTTGTTTTCGAAGTCACTTTGGCAAAGCTACGATTGATCGTTGCGACAACGGGACAACTAATTTTGAGCCAAATTGAGCTTCGCCCAAAACGATTACTATAAATTTGTGCAAAACAGTATTAGAAAAAGGAAGAGAACTTTTGGTGTTACTCTGGTATAACTTGATCTAACACCCATTAGAAATGTTTATTATTCCATACAAAATTATTTAAATATAAAAAATGTAGTTCTGGATTTCAGCAGAAGTTATATCTATTATTGTAAAGTTCATAATGGGCTTACAGGTCTACAAGATGACGCACTTTCTGCGTTTCACTGGTTCCGGAGGTTCAAGAGCGGCTAAAATGGCTTCGTCAAACACATTCTTCAGACCCTTTTGTGTAAGAGCGGAACACTCGACATACTTGACTGCTTTCAGCTCCTTCGCCAGCTTCTCTCCTTGCTCCACGGAAATTGGTTTTTGCTTATTCTTTGCTAACTTTTCAATAGTTGTAACGTCGTCCCGAAGGTCAACTTGGGTACCCACTAGTAGAAATGGAGTTTTTTGACAATGATGGGTTATTTCTGGTACCCACTGTAAATCAATTAAAGCAATGTTTGAATAATTTGAAAGAATAGGTACTGGAAATACATCTGGGATTAGGGTTAATGACAATCGAATTTTAATGTACGAGTACCTACCTAATAAGCAAATTTTGAAAAACTAATTTAAGATTTACAATCATTCAGAAAACAATTAAAAAATCACCTTTTACTACAGCCATTTATTGCTTCTAGCGGTATAGTATTAGTAAATTAACATTGACTATCCACATTGCAATAACTTGGCGAATAGTCAAAAAAACTGACTATAGCAGGAAAATAAGGTACAGTAAGAAATCTTCAACGCTGCACGAAGAGCAACTGCACTTGCTGCAGCTCTTTTGACTGCTGTACCATAACTACCCTCACAGACGCTGACCAATGAACCAATAAACAACAGAACTAGTTTCGAAAAGACAGAATTCCTGTAAAATAATACAGAATTCATCTGCGTTAATTCAAACTAATTAACTTCTGACTACTTGCTGAGTTGTTATATTGCCATTTGGGTATTTAATAATCACAATTTATTATTCATAAGGCATTGGAGCAGCTTCTCTCATTTAAATTTCAAATATAAAATTAAATAAATACACCAGACTCGTTAAAAGATAACAAACCACATCCCTGAGCAGCATTATAAATACTTGTTTCAAGAATTATTATTCTATATTATCTTATACCCTGCAAAATAATTATGTCAAGTATCGCTTGTTTTAGTATTAAGACAGTGAACATAATACCGGGTGTCCATAAATGATTGTGATGGTTTTTCTTAGGTTGGCACTGTTTATGTTGGTGGAACTGTAAGTATATGTCAAATTCGTTGTTAGTAGATTAGGTTTTCCGTCAGTTTTGACACAAACTGACGCAAAACCTAACCTGCTAACCTCGAATTTGACATAGACTTACAGTTCCACCAACATAAACAGTGCCAACCTAAGAAAAACCATCACAATCATTTATGGACACCCGGTATAACGATATTGATGAAACATGGATATTTGAAAATATGAATGTGTAAACGTTATACTTATTTACCCAAGCCATAATTAATACAGTGCAAGTGTTTGCAATATTCACTATGAATTTAGATAAAATGATTAGACAAATCACACGAACTGTCAAACATGTAACCACCTTTGTATATAAACTTTAAACAAAATATCTGCAAAATGATACATTTCGAAGCTACAAAAGTGTTTGTGCATCAAGTTTCCTTTAAAAATTAAAAAATGCCACCTACCTTTTCTTTAACATTTTCAAAAGATGAAGGGCTAACAACTGAAAAACACACTAAGAAGACATCAGTCTGAGGATAGCTTAGAGGTCGAAGCCTATCGTAATCCTCCTGACCTAAAACAAGTGGGCATGGTGCATTCCAACATAGTTACCCATTATTGGTAGTTGTTGACACTATCAATAAACATACCTGCAGTATCAAAAAGTCCTAAAGTATAAGGTTCACCTCCTATCATAACAGTAACAGCATAGTTATCGAACACCGTTGGAACGTATTCCGAAGGAAACTTATTTGTAGTATAGCTGCAACGGAAGCAAATTGTAGTTTTACTACAAGTAATAAACCAATGTGCACTTACCTAATTAATAAACAGGTTTTACCTACAGCACCGTCGCCGACAACCACACATTTTATGGTTTGCATCTTGCTGGAAATGGATCAACTGTCAAAAATGTCAATATTAAAACGTCACTGCCACACAATATGTACAAATTAACGATTCAGGTTAGAGGTGCATATCGCTTAAACAATAGTACCGCTAAATGCAGGCATTCTGTGTAACGTGATATACAGTTAAATTATGCACGAATTTTTATCAAAATGCTGCCATTTTACGTGACCAGCGTCACTAACGTGATTCACCCGGAAGTCACGCCACAAGTGGTTAAATTCTTTAAGAATTGAACAAGTCTTCTCGTACATATTTAAATCGCAAGTCTTCATACTTACGTTTAATTACGAATCAGGTAAAATAACCGAAATTATGTAAAAATTTACCTAGTCTGGGTTGGGTTCACGTATACAAAACCACAACGTCACTGCAGTGGTGCCATCTGGCGGTTAAATTTTGATTTGATGTTCTACACTACAGGGTGGGTAGGTATTTGTTCTGTGGGGTGAGTAATAGTTTTTATTCGCAATCATATTGTAATGTATCAATTTCATCACATGACAACAGTTGGGAACTAGATGATTACTTAAACTAGCCGGTAAATTATTACATACCCCGAAAAACATTACATACCTGAAGAGTGGGTTGCATAACCCTCATGCTCCCTATCTCTCAACTTGTTTTCATGGTAACAAAAATATTTGCTACATCAGGATATTTATTATTCAGAATTTAATTGAAGTTATTTTTAAAATTAGATGATTGCGAATAAAACAGTATACAAACCTCGGCAAAAATTCCATTCCTGTGTCTCGAGAACTAGTTCACCTCGAGGCTATCGCCTTGCAGTAAACTATAAGTAGTTTTGTCGACGGGAGTGGAATAATTTCCGCCTCAGTACGTAATATACTATTTTTCACTACCTCCCTGCAAGTGATCCTTATACTGTCTGATTTGAGGGATGTAGGATTGTATAGGACATTCAGTAAACACAAAAACATTTTAATTTTTTTTCAAGTTGGCATGTGCATATAATTTTTGTATTTTTGTTTGTTTGTTTGTTAATGGACAAGGTCTAGACATGCAGAGTACCAGGTACCTTAGACACCGACTGCTTGGGTCATATGGTCAAAGTCCTACTTAGAATAATTTTGCCGAGACTAAGGAGTTCCAACCCTAGCAAGGGATCTTTTACATGCTACACATCGTAGTAACATGGGACCCACGGTTTTACATCACTTCCGAATGATGGCATTCTGTAGAGGCTTTCATCTGTATTTTTTATTTTTGAAAACCTCACCGGGACCGGGAATCGAACTCGCGACCCTTAGATCAGTAGTCAGGATACTTACCACTGAGCTACCGACCCCGGCATTTTGTATTTTTGTTATAAGGATTCTGTATTTTGTTTTGCAAAGGTTTCCACACCTGTATACAGACAGATTTGAATTTAAAAATGACAATTAATATTTCTCCTCATCAGTGTCCAAGTAAATATTTTTCTAGAAATTCTCACCTGAACTTCTCTAAAATGTAATAAAAATACGTATTAGTAAACGCTATGTCAATAGTATGCAACACAGTAATTGTATAACATCCTTAAAAGTAGTTAATTACAACGTTTGTGACAGATGGGAAATAAATGTCACACCCTTAATCTATTTGTTTTAGTAACTTTTTGTAAGTACATTCCTAGACAAAGATAAATTCTGGAAGTACACTCATGAAATTTTTGAAATGAAAGGGCACTTTGTGTTTTTATGTTTACTGAACAGACTATAGGATACATTTACATAATTTGTTATGGTTTCCATGACAATGTACTTACTTTCCTAGAGAAGTAAGTTATTTACATCCCGAATTTACTACAACTGACAAGATGCCATATCTGCCATTTGATTAACACGAAGAAAACCATTATCGCTCGTACTATTTATCCATTTTTAATCAATATATAGTCACAAAGCTCACAAAAGAGCACTCGCAATCGTATTCACGCATTTTTCACAGTACGTTAATAACTGTCAAACAAAACGTCACAGCGCTATAAGCCTACTATAATTTAGAAAATGTAATAATTTTACGTTAGGTATTACGAGAGTACTTTATAGACCAGGCAAGCTTATCCCACTAGATTTTGTATCACAGGGACTTTAGCGCCAAGCCGTTGGCTGCGCTCTGTCATCTGTCCATTAAGCAAGACTGGAAACCGTTCGAGTACGCACTGCTCGATCCAGACGAACACTGCGTGCTCACCGCTGATTTAAATCTGGTAACAGTGTACTGTAGCTTAAAACGCTAAAAAGGTTTTTTTCTGCAACCGTCTGACAAGTCATACTTTTTAATACCAAAATCTGTCATTGAAGTGGACGTTTTTCTTACTGATACAAAAAGGCATATGTTGCTAAGAAACACTTTTAGTTCCTAGGAAGTAAAAGTACTTTTACTTCCTAGGAACTAAAAGAACGTTTAAGTTTTCCGAATAGCTTTTATTTAAGAAG
The DNA here is from genome assembly GCA_940337035.1 of Agriotes lineatus. Classification (NCBI taxonomy): domain Eukaryota; kingdom Metazoa; phylum Arthropoda; class Insecta; order Coleoptera; family Elateridae; genus Agriotes; species Agriotes lineatus. Next base: position 154,735,481 of record OW679198.1, on the reverse strand, counting down.
GCACTACACAGGTGTTAAAAAACTAGCCAAGCAGCACAGAGCTGAAATTAAATAACAAATAACTTAATACTCTATAACTCATAAATATACATAATAATAATTAATTTGTAATGTTAATATTAAAATTGCAATTTGAACATGCTTGAAAATTAAATAAACCTGATCTGTCAACCATCTTAAGCTTTTTAGAATTATTAATATTACTTTGAGCATCAGCAATTACGGTATTACTACTTTTTTGAATGCTTAATCCTTTTTCAGGAATTCTTTCTGCAATTTCCTCCATATCTTCGTAATTAATTATGCCAGTATTGTCAGTGTTGATAGGATGTATGATTTTACTGGTGCTAGGTTGATCGAGTCCCAATATTTTTTCAGCAATATCTTTCTTGTTTCTTAAAGATTCTTCGACGTATCCTTCTGCCACAGTACTTGATTTCCAACCCCCGTGTCTTTTAAGACACGTGAGGTCGCCGCCAGCATCGACTAGAAACGTGGCAGAAGTTCGTCGTAAGCAATGCCCTGTAAATTCCTTCGCATTATCTAAATTTAAAAATTTAGCAACTTCTTGTGCAACACTGCTAATCTTATGAATTCCTACTACTTGTCGATGACATATTCCATTTTGGCATCTTATAAAAAAACGTGGTTCTTCAAAGTCCTTTGGGCGAAGAGCTACGTATTTTCTATAAATATTTAAATATCTATCTCCCATAACCGTGAACGATCTGACCTTATTAGTTTTAGTCTTCAGAATTTTAATCAGTAAGGCTGATTTAAGATCTTCGATATCGGTAATTTTTAAGCGGACCAACTCATCGCAGCGGCAAGCTCCAGCAACTCCCAAAATTAAAACAACCTGCAAAAAGTTAAAATTTAATTATCTTAAAATATTCGTTTTAAAATTAAAACACACACCTTGACCATCAGGTATTGGTTATCGGGAGCACACTTCAAGAATTGGTCCACCTGTTCTTTACTTAAAATTCTTGATTTCTGAGGCGTGTACCCATAATTCTGCTTTTTTAAAAAGGTACGAAGTTTTGAAAATTTGTCAATATCTATTCCATTTTTAAGACTAAGTGTTGCTTTAACCATCGAATATTGCGCCCAGAGTGTAGAAGCCTTCAATTTACTGGACAATTCAGCAAAGTATGCTATTAGTACACTCTCCGTATATGATTTTACATTTTTCTCGTTACACCAATTTACAAATTTATTATACGCACTTTCTTATACTTCTCGAGATTTATCGGGCAGAAGATTTGCAACAACTTCTTAAGATTTCTGGTGGTACAGACATTTTTGGTAAACTTATTACGCTTCGTTTCTTTTACTTCTCAGTTTGACAGAATAAATAAAATTTGAAACAAAAGTCAAGGTGAGTCAATGGCACCTACTTATACTAGCATATTTTAGTAGTGTTCCTCTCATCTTAATTTTATTTTTAAATGCGATTTTTTCGGTTGCAGAAAAAATAGTATGTATTATACGGATTAAAAGTGACTCTGTTTGACGCGCAATTTTGCGTTTGCTCGGCTACGCTTCGCTCCGCCTTGCAAATGCAAACATAATTGCTTGTCAAACAAAGTGCCACTTTTAATCCTAATAAAACAATGTACTATTTCCGCCAATCGTACTAAAACTGACACATTATTGACACAATTTTGTGGAGCAAAGTCAAACATTCCATTACACCAGCCGTTGCTAGGTAATTTACAATAAAACTGTACAGGAATAATATTCCCGGCGTAGGCAGGGAATATTTTTCGAATGTAATTATTGATGACTAGTGAGTCACCCGAACTACGCTTCGGTTCGCTAATTGAATTAAAAAAAGGATGAAAGAGATTCCCTCTCCAAGGGGACCCTTAGGGCTCCGACCCTCTAAAAGGAAACCCTCGGGGCTCCGCCCCTCTCCAAGGAAGCCCCCGGGTCTCCGCCCCTCTCCAAGAGGGCCCTCGGGGCTCCAACCCTCTCCAAAGGGGCCTTCGGGGCTCCGCCCCTCTCCAAGGGGGCCTTCGGTGCTCCGCCCCTCTCCAAGGAAACACTCGGGGTTCTGACCCTCCCCAAGGGGGCCCTCGGGGCTTCGACCCTCTCCAAGGGGGCCCGCGGGGCTCCGCCCCTCTCCAAGGAAGCCCTCGGGGTTTCGCCCCTCTCCAAGGGGGCCTCGGTGCTCCAACTCTCTCTAAGGGGGCCCTCGGGGCTTCAACTCTCTCTAAGGGGGCCCTAGGGGCTCCGCCCCTCTTCAAGGGGTCCCTCAGGGCTCTGCCCCTCTTTAAGGGTTCCCTCGGGGCTCCGCCCCTTTCCAAGAAAGCCCTCGGGGCTCCGATCCTCTCCAAGGGGGTCCTTGGGGCACCGCCCCTTTCCAAGGGGGCCCTCGGGGCTCCGCCCCTCTCCAAGAAATCCCTCGGGGCTCCAACCCTCCCCAATGAGGCCCGCGGGGCTTTGCCCCTCTCCAAAGGGGCCCTCGGGCTCCGCCCCTCGAGGCGTATTCACTCAATCAGGGACATGGCGTCTGTAATTGTCTTGACGAACACACACGTTTGGATCGTTCTCCTTTATTATATAGAGGATTTAGAAAGACACGTTTTCTTAATTTTTACTTCCTTTTACGATAAAGGAAGTATTCGATTCACCCCAAAAATTCGAAATTGAGTTTTCAACGGATCTTCACGTTTTAGAGTCCCCTGATCCCAAAAAACATATTTTTTTTCATTGGTCTGTCTGTCTGTCTGTCTGTCTGTCTGTGAACAGAATATCTCAAAAACGAAAAGAGGTATGGCGTTGAAACTTCATATATAAGTTTTGTGCACTATGTAGATGAGACAGCAAGCTTTTGAAGAAAATCGCATAACCGGAAGTAGGTGTTTACTCTTGTAATTTTTCAGTTTTTTTCGATTTTTTCAAAAACGGCTCTAACGATTTTTTTTTAAACTTTACATTTTTCTTACATTTTTAATGTGTATTGATGTGAGATAGGTGATTTTCCAGTTGAATACTTCTAAAGTGGGTTTCTTTTGTTTATTTTTCTATTTTTTTTATCAACTCCTATTTTAAATAAAACACCCGGTATATTATTACATTTTTGAATTCACCTTAAAATTGTAGAGAAAATTTGTCTCTTCAACTAACACTCGATTTTGTACCGTTTTTGTAGAATTTGTAATTTTTGAAAATTTTTAACAAATGGTTAAAAATTAAAAATGAAATTTTTGACTAATTATAAGATCACTGTAAAAGGAAGTTGTGTGAGTGTATCACACCAGATTTATTTAATTACTCGTATCGATTGGCGGAAAAATAGTATGTGTATCTTGGACGAAAAGCAACATTCCCAGACTCCTGTGTTGTTGGGCTCGGCATTCGCCTCGCCCAACAATATTCACAGTCGTCTGGGAATGTTACGCTTTTCGTCCTAGATACACAATATACTATTTTATCCCTAGAAAAAGGCCATGCATAACAAAAAGTAAGTACAGAAAAGTCGGCAGAAAGGCGTTTTTAAATACACAACTTACAAAAATCCATCATAAATTCCAAAAAAACACGAAAATCGCCGGCGAAATGACATAAAGACATAATTTTCTTTGAGTGCGTACGCAACGCAGACTGTAGCTCGAATATGTTATTAAAAAGCTCGAAAAATACCAGGGGCGACATTCATTGATTAAAAATAAATAGATAGAATGAGGGAAAACTGCAGTATAGTAGACCACAACCTTTTAGTGGGCACTAAGTACATACAAATCTTAAACTGCAGCTAACCTAAAATAGCTCCTGGGCATGAGAGAGAAATGGTCTACGATACTGCATTTTAGCCAAAGTATTTACTAGTGTCAATTGTGTTAGTTGAGGTGCATTTTAGTTTGGTACTTACTTGTTGAAAGTATACATTTTTCGCTTCTTCCGACAGTAGATTCGAGTTCAGCAAGCCGTAAACTATAGGAATAGTGCAAAACCGCTTCCAAAAGTTGCAATTTAAACGTTTCAAGTTTCAAGCTACAGTAAATAATTACTTTAAATCTTGGCCCCTCGCACCTTGCTACCTTCGTCCGCTTCGCTCACTCAGGCATCAAACGGTCGTCGGTAGTGTAAATCTTACCTACATCCTTTGTAAAGTAATATACTATTTTTTGCACTACTAGTCTCAGAACGCACCGTTATTGGCCTATCTTTAGGTCGTGAAGTTGATTTTCTCCACCAAGGGAGAGAAAGTAAAATAAATAATTTTCACCTTGGTAACTAATAAATTGCTAAGTTAGGTACCAAATATGACTATTTTAATTTTGACGTTTTAAAGAGCTGTATTGTCAGGTTGACAGTTAAAATATTTTCGAAATTTGTTGGGAATTTAGGTATTAAGCCGTTTGGTAGTGCAAAAATAGTATATACACCACGGTAGCGAATCGTCTTATAACCTTCGCGCTTTAGATACTTCGCGCTGCGCTCTCAGTATCTAATATGCGCTCAGGTTATAATACTACGCTTCGCTACCTTGATGTATAATATACTATTTCACTGTCTTCTTTGCAAGTGATCCTTACATTGTCAGATTTAAGGGATGTAGGAAACATTTATAATTCGTCATGTGTAAAGTACATATTTTTTCCACTACCAATATTTCCTTATGTAAAGTAAATAGTAATACCTAACGTAAAATTATTACATTTTCTAAATTATAGTAGTAGATTTTGTCCAGAAACCAGGGCCGGCTGTGGGTTTTGCAGGGCCTCGGGGAAATATTATGTGCGGGCCCCTTCCCAAAAAGAAAGAAATGAGACATGAACATAATTTTATCAATTTATTTAATGAAATATTTATTTCTTCAATATATTCAATAATATACATACATAAACATAATATTTTTTTTGCACTACTAGTCTCAGAACGCACCGTTATTGGTCTATTTTTAGGTCGTGAAGTGGATTTTCTCCACCAAGGGAGAGAAAGTAAAATAAACAATTTTCACCGTGGTAACTAATAAATTGTTAAGTTACCAAATATGACTATTTTAATTTTGACGTTTTAAAGAGCTGTATTGTCAGGTTGACAGTTAAAAAAATTTCGAAATTTGTTGGGAATTTAGGCATTAAGCCGTTTGGTAGTGCAAAAAATAGTATATACACCACGGTAGCGAATCGTCTTATAACCTTCGCGCTTTAGATACTTCGCGCTGCGCGCTCAGTATCTAATATGCGCTCAGGTTATAATACTGCGCTTCGCTACCTTGATGTATAATATACTATTATTCCTATTTCGTACAAACTTTTTTACTGCTAATTCCTCGATAATATTATAAAAATTTATCTGTTTTTTACCTCCTGCTCTATTGACAACATAGCCACCCCCTTTAACCTATCTTATTGCATGGTTGATCTTAGATCATTTTTAATTAACTTTAATTTGGAAAAGCTGCATTCGGCGGAGGCTACTGAAACAGGCGTTGTTAGCATAATTCTCAATGCTATATAATTATGTATTGGGATATACATCGTCTATATTACCTTTGCAATTTGTTTCAGGCAATCTAATGGAGTTGTATTCTCTTGAATAATTTGTGACAAAAATTTTAACTCATGAAATAAATTGTAACCATCAATATCAGCATTTCGTTGCAAAATTTTTTTACTTCGTCATGGTTTTTATTTTTTAAATTTCTAATGTTGTGTAAAAAACCAAAACATGATTATAACGAGTATACTGTTCAAATCTTTCATCCAGAGCAACAATAGCACAATCTACAGTTTTAAAAAAATAGTCCACTTTAAATAACTGTTTTGCATCGTTTCCAATGTCGTCATTGTTTTCATAGGTAGACATTTTTGGTTTTTTGGAAATAAGTTTCGTTTTAAATTCTGGTGATATATTTACACTACTACATATTTCACCACTACTAATTATAGCATCTTCAAACCCAGAATTTCTGTAACTTTTCAAAAAATTTAGAAGTTGTTTTAGGTGCTCTAAAACTACAGAAATCTACCATGAACCAAAGATCAACACAGAAATTTGATATTTAGTTTCCTCCTTATCGGTTTTTGCGAAAGCGATCACTACTAGGTGTCAATTTACGCTGATAGGTCTCTCGGAAATGTATGTAAAAGGTCCACGCAGCACACTCATATTATGGGTGGTAAGTGATTTGTAAATCGTCTCGGCCCACACAATGCGTGGGGCCCCTTTAAGCGCGCGGGGCCTCGGGAAAAATCCCCGAAGTCCCGACCTCTGAGCCGGCCCTGCCAGAAACTAAAGAACATAAAGTTAAACAAAGATGATCTCTTAGTCAGCTTCGACGTAGTATCACTCTTCACAAAAGTGCCGGTTGATGAGGTACCAGTAATGCTCAAAGATCTCTTGCCTACAGACCAAGTTGAACTTGTCGAAATTTGCCTGAAAAACACTTTCTTCAGTTGGAACAATAAAATATACGAACAAGTCGTAGGAGCGGCTATGGGTTCACCGCTATCAACTGTTATCGCTAATATCTACATGGAGGCTTTTGAAACCAAGGCTCTCGAACAAGCGCAGCTAAAACCGACTTGCTGGTTGAGATATGTAGATGATACCTTTATCATCTGTCACATGGACGCCAGACATTGAATCTGTTTCTAAAACACCTGAATTCTGTACATCCCAACATACAATTCACAATGGAAGTAGAGGAATATTGCAGTATTCCGTTTCTAGACGTCCTGGTGAAACGTAAATCAGATGGCAGTTTAGGACATGCAGTCTATAGAAAGAAAACACACACGGACAGATATCTAAATGCGGACTCACACCATCATCCAATCCAAAAAGCAACATTTCTCCAGACTTTGGCGACAAGAGCCGTTCGTATCTCAGATGAAGAAAATATAGAGAGAGAAAAGCTACATCTGTTTGACTCTTTACAAAAAAACGGATACACAACTACTGCCATACGAAAAGCACTAGACAAGACTATGACACAAAAGGCTAAAGAAGAATCCCCACCTCTGGAAGGCTTAGCATCTCTACCTTACGTTAAAGGCTCGACTGATAGGATAGGACGTGTCCTGCAACAATGCAACATCAAAACTGCGTTCAGGAGCAAGGAAACTTTGGGTAACGGCTTCAGATCTGTAAAAGACAAGATTCCAAGTTTAAAAACCGCTGGCGTATATCGCATTCCTTGTTCTTGCAGCTCGAGTTACATTGGACAGACTGGTCGTTCAGTTGATCTAAGACTTCAAGAACATAAAAGCGATTGCAAACACAAACGCATCACAAAATCAGCCGTAGCTGAACATACGTTTACAAATGGGCACACTATAGAATTTGAGCACGCCAGAGTAATTGCCAGAATACCTCACTACCTCCCGCGAGTGATACGTGAAGCCATAGAAATAGAAAAACATCAAAATAATATCAACAGGGAAGATGCGGCTTTCAGCTTAGTAAAACGTGGACCCCTGTGATACACGATCTAAAGCATTACAACCACTGTGCGTCATACGGCCACGCCCCACGGATTACGTTGCACTCGGACGACCAACCAGCTTTAAGCCACTCCGCGCGCCTGGCACGGAGCACTATAAATAGCTCCACGCCGACCTTCGGCTCTTAGTGCGACTTTCACTCTGATGATGCAAGCTGCAAGGGCTTGCGAAACGTTAGTGAATATGGATGCACACACGGCAAAACGGCAAAATCTGCCTAAGTATCCTCGTTCTCAAGGTACTCAAACAACACGAGCCACCAAAGAGCATGACCATCGCCCGGGTTTTTTCTCGACTTTACAAGGTGCAGGGCACATTAAGCCAGAAAATGCTGGGTGTTTATAAACAAATACAACGCGGTCTAAGCCGAAATTCCATGTTAAAGAGAAGCATTCTTCTTGTTTTCCTGTTCAGATTTTCTGCACACCTTACTGCCCCAACAAATGGAACAATTTTTTTCTTCCCATGGTCTATATGTGCATCCCATTTTAAGTTGCTGTCAATTATTAATCCCAGATATTTATAACTGACTACAAGCTTCAATAATTCGCTTTCTACTTTTATTACAGGAATATCTGTTTACAGTTTTTTCCGATTAAACTGCATGTATACTGTCTTTTTAATATTTATCTTTCACTTATTTTGTTGTAGCCATGCTCTGCAAACATAAAGTAGCGACCTTTCAATTTCACTTGCATCAGACTTTGTACGTATAGTAAATATAGGATCGGTCCTAGTACAGACCCTTGCGGTAGTCCTGTCTTCACCTGTACTTGATTACTTCGGACTCCATCTATTTCTGTACATTGCATTCTGTCAGTTAGATACGATTTCATCATTTCATAAGCTAAGCCTCTAAATCCCATCCTTTCCAATTTATGAAGTAAAATACCATGGTTAACCATATCAAACGCCTTTTGCAAATCAATATAAACTGCAATTACAATTTTTTTATTTTCCATTTCGTTATTTACATGTTTTAGGTTTAGGTAATCTAATCAACCCCGGCACTTTGTGGTTAGACGGGTTAACGGTTTTGCAATGTTTGCGAAGCCCAGCACAAACCGTCGGTAGTAAGTACAGAGGCCCACGAAGCTTCGCAGTTCATGCTTGTCCTTCGGGACCGGCCAATCCTGCACTGCCTTCACCTTACTCGGGTCTACTGCTACTCCGTTGGCGGGATACGACGTGCCCCAGGTACTGTACCTCCTTCTGGAAGATGTGGCAATTCTTTGGACTTAATCGCAGGTTGGCACCTCGCAGTCTACCGACCACTTCTTCCAGGTTTTTCAGATGCTCGTTTAAGGATTTACCCACCACTATGATGTCGTCCAAGTATATCAGGCAAACGTGGCGGAGGCATTGCACAAACCGAGCGGCATGACGCAGAACTGCCAGAGCCCAGTTCCGATAGTAAATGCAGTCTTCTCCCTGTCCGCAGGTTTCATTCCGACTTGCCAATAACCGCTCTTCAAGTCTAGCGTCGAGAACCATTGAGAACCGGAGAGCGTGTCCATGTTATCATCGATTCGTGGCAGAGGGTAGCTGTCTTTCTTGGTCACATGATTCAGCTGTCGGTAGTCAACACAGAACCTCGTTGAGCCATCCGTCTTCTTGACAAGAACCACAGGGGAAGCCCACGGGCTGCTGGACGGTTCGATAATCCCTTGGTTTCGCATATCTTGGACAATCTTCTCAGATTCTTCCCATTTGGCGAGGGGCAACCTTCTTGGATGTTGGCGTATCGGTTGAGCACCCCCCGTATTGATTTTATGCTTAACTACGTCGGTACGGCCGCTGGGATGATCTCCGCACTCGACGACGTCTTAGTACCGGGCCACCAGATCTTCGATCTTCTTCCGTTCTTGTTGGCTCATGCCCTTGCAAGTAGACATCACGGTGTTAATTAATGCCTTTGGGCAGGCCTTCGCCTTGCTGCCGCTATCACTAGTAATTTTTCTCACAACGGCGGAGACCGGTGTGCCCCTTCCCAGGATTGTGTTTCTCCTAACGGTTGCCGGTTCCCTGTTGACGTTCATCATCCTTACTGGAACCTTAAGCCCAGTCTTTACCAACGTCTTCCCAACCAGGATACCATGAGTGAGCTCCTTGTCATAATCGGGTTCAATCCTGCGCACTACGTTGCCCCCGAGATTGCCATCCAGGTATGCATCCACGACTTTCTCGGTTCGTCCAGGCAGAGTAACATCTTCCGCCAATACCACTCGTACTGTGATATCTTCTCTTGGGTGTGGGGAAAGCTCCTCCCCACCCACGTGCAACACGCCGCGTCCCAGGTCTAAAGTGAACCCACACTTATTCATGACATCTATTCCCCGGATGAACTCGTCCGCAATGTGAGCAATCAGGACCCGATGCTTGAGGGTTTGATTCCTAATCTTCAATGTCAAATCCATTTCCCCATGTGTGGTCACTGCGTTTCCCGTGGCAGTGCGAAGGGCTTGTCCTGGTGGGCAGTAGCTGACCCTCGTCCCGTATTACGTCAGACCTGGCGATGGACTTCGTCGCTCCAGTATCCAACACCAAAGATCGAACTCTTCCATTTATTCTCCCATCAATGGAGAGGCTATCAGGCTGGTGTTGCACGGACGACACATGTATGGGAATCTCCAGGGCATGGCAATCACGAGTCGACTCTCGCCCCTTCTTGTCCACCCGCATTTCCGACTGCTCGTCAGACACTCGGGCTCCTTTCTTCGGACAGCGAGCCCTAAGATGACCCATCTCTCCGCAGCTCCAGCAACGGGGTCTCTCCTCCCTCGTCTCCTGCTTTATGAGTCGTCGCAACATGTCCTCCATGGATTCAGGCTCCATCTCCGTCGTGGCGACACCGCGGACACGACCCTGTCCTCTGGAGGCAGTCCTTGCCGCTTCAAATTCCAACGCATGGGCTAAGGCCTCTCCCAGTGTCCTATGTCACCCCAGACGTACCGCTTGCTGAGTATCGGCGTCTTTAATTCCATCTACGAATGTTTGGACGGCTAGCTGCTCCAGGAAGTCCTCCGGCGCCGATGGATACGCGAGCCGAACCAATCGAGCAACATCGGCCTCCAGTTCTTGCAGAGTCTCCCCCGACTTGTGAATTCTGTTCTTCAACTGGGCACAGTGCACATGCTGAAGATGACCATTGCCATAACGCCGTTCCAGACGATTCACCAATTGCTGGAAGTCCCTCTGCTGATTTTCTGGAATCATTTGCAGAACATTCAGGGCATCCCCTCGCAATGTCAGAATCAATGCGGTCGCTTTGTCTGCCATTCCCCAACCATTAGCGACGGCTGCGGCTTCAAATTGCTTCAGGTATGTTGACCATGGCGTTTTCCCATCGTAAGAGGGCAGTTTCATGTGCAAGCCAGACGTTGCGGGCCTCACTGTGGCAGTATCTTGGAACAGAGCAACCTGAGGGGCAGCAAGTCTCGATAAGATAGGCTGATTTCCCGCAAGAGGAGGAGAGAAGCCAGCAGATTCAGAGGGAATTGGTTGGCCTTGACCACTTCGTGACTTGGTAAATTGTTCCTGCAGCTCCAGCATGTCACTCCGAACTCCGGCCCACTTTCTCTCCATTTCTTCCCTAACATCTCCGATCTCCTCTGTCAACTCGTCATGGCTCGCTTTCAGTTCTTCTTGAGTGGCTTTCAATTTTTCCTCAAGTACTTCTTTAAGATCCTCTTGTGCTTTTTCTTGAGCGGCTTTCAATTCTTCCTTAAGTACTTCCTTGAGGTCTTCTTGTGCTTTTTCTTGCGCGGCTTTCAATTCTTCCTTAAGTACTCCCTTGAGGTCTTCTTGTGCTTTTTCTGCCGTCTCTTCGTCTTCTCTGCCTTGTCCTGGCTAACTTGCATCTATTTCTTAAGATCCTCTTGTGCTTTTTCTTGCGCGGCTTTCAGTTCTTCTTGCGCTTTTTCTGCCTTATCCTGGCCAACTTGGATCAGCTGGAAAAATTGGCTTAATTGGGCTTCCATCTTGGATCTCGTCAAAGGCATCCACACTACACACTTAAATTGATTTATCTGACCGTCGTTTTATCGGCATTTGTTAACAATTTATTTATTTAATGTTTGTTCAATAATTTTTTATAGCCCCTGGTATAACCCGACACCTGACGCCACTGTTACGTTTTTACGTTCGGGCTATTTAAAAATTATACGACGCTTCTTGCATTAAACATTTATTTACAACGAGTAATTAGTATTATTTACAAATTACTTAAACTACGAACTATTTCTAACAACGATACACTATTTATTTATATGTGCTGGATGAAACATCAATTTATTATTTATGTGGCTATTTATTCACGACTTAAACATTAAGGATTTATATGGTTATATATACGGGTTCATTTATATTACGCGCCTCGAGTCTGATGAAAACTGAATGAGAACTGATTTCTTATTCCTGCGGCGCGTATTTATATATCCGAATAATTTCCGTCTAGAACATTCCAGATTTCGCTCGTACATTCCGGCATTCGCATGTGTTGACCTCGGGCGTGTTTCCGAAAGTGTGAGTCATCCCTTGCATCTGGCTGCAAGGTCGCTTCTCCAGGCGTCTGGAACATGACTCATCTGCCCGCAGCTGGCTCCAAGACCGTCTCGGCGGCGGTGACTCATAAGTCTGCAGCTGCCTGATAGCCAGGCCGTTACATTATCAAGAGCATTTGAGAAAGCAGTACATGTTTCGATCTTATCTTCTCTTATATAATTGAACTTTTTACCCCTTTCAATCAATGACAAAACAATCCAGTCAGGCCTACCGAAATTCATTTCAAGTACTTTAATAATTTTTGTCACATTGTCAGGAGATATAAGTAAAGCTTTAACAGTTTCTCTGGCTTTTCCTTTTAAAGCACGATCTAAACTTAATAGATTATCATAGTCAGTTAATCTATTCTCTTCCGTAGAACGCGTAAATTCGCTAATAAATATAGGCCATTCCGTTAACTCACCTGAGAAAGAGGTAAGTTCTCTCATTTTTTGTCTTGACAGCAGGGTACTCATGTTATTTGAATTTTGTGCGTATTGTTTGGTAATTTCTAACAGCATCTGATTATTACCACCATTCATTTCTCCCGCGCCAAAAGAAGCGACTGAATTACCTATCTTCTTATGTGTAGCGATGACCGATTCCATAATCCTGTCTGAAACTACTTGCTCATGTTCAGCATTACTCATGTATCTGAATCTTCTGGGAGGAACACCTTTGTTACATCTACTACTTCGACAAATGTATAAATCATTTCCCGCATCATATGTACTTTCTGGCTTATAGTCCGGTCAATATAGCAGAAAAAATGGCAATTCCTTGCAAAAGATCGGGTAGTTTTGAATTGTTGATATATCATTTGGGTTGCCACAGTGATGCAAAAACTAAGTTTTCGACCTTGGCACACCCCCGCGCACCCCGCAACTTCAAAAAAACTACAAAATTTAGTAACTTGTTTTTGTTCTTGCCGCTTATTTCAAAAACTAAACGTTTGTCGAAAAGAACACTCTTACCTTTTTAAAAGTAGAGCACCTTTGTATGTCCAAACGTTTGTGATACTGTATATACACGATACGATATTTACACTTCGTGAAGGAGTGCAAAATTTTTAGATGTCTTTGTGGTAGTCCCTATCTCGAAGTTAGAGCTAGTGAAATAAAACGTTACATAAATAACACTACTAACCCATTGTTTGTTCAACCCCTCTTGCAAAAGAAAAGGGACAGCCTTATGGGGGAGGGGAGGGCCATTTCCAATTTCACAACCGTTAATGGTTTTTTCCATTTGTGGTGTTATTTCGTATACATGTTTTTATTTAATATTGCACTATTATTTTTAAGTTGTATTTTTTTAACATTAATTACTGTAACTTTTAAGTTATACTGCTCAACAAAATTAGGGAAACACTTTTTTGAACCCCTATAAGTTTTCCAGCAAATAATGGAAGCAAAGTGGACAAATGGACAAAGTGTAAAAAGAATTACGGTGATTCGTTTGCTCGTTTTCTTCGTAGACGCCAAAATGTAAAAAAAGTTTTAAAACAAACAGGTTTTTTGCCACAAAGCAAACATCCGAAACTCATCAAATTAGTCATAGGACACAGGAAACGTCAGTTTTAACTTGTTCAGTGTTTCTGAGTTCAAAATGCGTTATTTAAGTGACATTGAAGTCGCGAAGGCTGTTTCTTTGCTTGAAGATGGTCGATCTATGCGATATGTAGCAAACCAGCTCCAGTCAACTCCATCTGTTATCTGCAGAGCGTGGCATGGGTACCAAGAAACGGGTAGATATTCCAGGAGAACTGGACAAGGCCGTGAAAGAAAAACTACCACTCGGGATGACCGGTATATTGTTAATTTTTGTATTCGCCGAAGAACTGCTACTTCTTGTGAGCTACAAAATCTACTCCGAAATGCCACTGGTGTAATAATTTCCGTTCAGACGATTAGAGGACGACTCAAAGAAGTTAATCTGACTTCTCGCAAGCCTGTGCGAGCTCCTCGGTTGACCAGGGATCACAAAGTTATCCGTCTAAACTTTGCTCGTGAGCATGTGCAATGACAACTTTGACAGTGGAGTTCTGTGGTTTTTACTGACGAGTCGCGGTTTGTCTAACTCCTTTTGATGGTCGTATACGAGTGTACAGACGTCCTGGAGAACGATACACTGCGGCGTGTATACAGGAAGCGGGCCGATTTTATGTTGAGACCATTCTTCAAGAGCGGGTCGTGCCATTTGCGAACAATTTCGGCGATGGCTTCATTTTACAACAGGATAATTGTAGAGTATATACCGTAAATTTAACAACAAACTTCCTCCAGGAACAAGAAATCCAAGTGATGGAGTGGCCAGCCATGAATCTGGACTTAAATTCCATTGAACACGTTTGAGATTTACTCGACAGGCGTATTAGAAAGCGTCCTACTGCACCTCAGACTCTTCAGGGGTTGGCTGAGGTCCTTATGGAACAATTGCGAAATTTACCAGAAGACATGTTAAGACGTCTTATTCGCAACATGCCTCGACGATGCCAGGTTGTCATTGATGCTAATAGAGGACACACGTGCTACTAAAACTCGGTATTCGGGCGCTAACAAAATTTCCATTACATTTTAAGTGATGAATCACATTTCGATTTTGGTAGTCTTCTCAATAATTTGGCCTTACTCAAGAAAACCGTTAAATTACAGAATATTTGTTACCTGTATCTTGTTAAGTAATGTTGAAAGAACAATATACTACAGTTGATGCTTGCGTCTGTCTTTAATTTGAAAATTTCTGCACGGCTAAAAAAGTGTTCTCCTAATTTGGATGAGCAGTGTATATTACTAAAAAATAAAATCTGCTCACATTTTACTATTTTTTAAGAGTAAGCTCTTTCTACCTACCCTACCCGTGGTTACTATATTTTATATATCTCAGGAAAGTTTCGACATAGAAATGATCAAATTGTTGCAAATTTAATGTACTTTAAATGTGATCTTAATATATTTTTACATACACCACTTAGTTTACGAGATACTTAACATAATTCATAGGCTTTGAATTTTCGCATTTTTTTTTAATCTTTGTACTTTGAAAACTTATATATCGGGAACTATCAAACTTATATAGCTTGTCTTGCACTCAAATTGTAGACAATTTATTCTATTTTCAAAAAGACAAGAAGAATTTTTATCGACAAACCTTTAGTTTTTGAAATATTCTGCAGAAACGAAAACAAGTGCTTAAATTTTACTGTTTTTGCGAGGTGGTGCGCCGAAAACTTGGATTTTAACTCACTATGGCAACCCAAATGACATATAAAAAATCAGAACTACCCGACCTTTTGCAAGGAATTTTGCTATATTTACTGGACTATTATCCATAGCTTGTTCCTTGTACCTCGAAGGACCAATGTAATATTCTAGTTATTACTAATTCAAATTATTGTGAATTTTATAATGACACACACATATGACTTTTTGTTAGGGCTGGGCCGATACCTCGATTCAGATCCGATACTTCCGATACCCTAATTCCATACCCGATACTGTGTCTGAAAGTACCTATCTGATTTTCAGATACTTTGCAGTTTTCCTTTAAATTTCAGGTTTTTAGTTTGTAAGATATTGAAAATTAACAATCTATAGTTCATTCAGATTCAAGGAGCAAAATCTGCAACCCAAGTTACAAATATCAGCAGTAAGTTGATTACTAATATAATTTTATTAAAATTTAGAACCGAGAGACATGACCTTGTTGTCTTTATGCATGTCAAAATCAATGTGTCATGTTTTAATATGAATCTTTGCTTAAGGAGGCCATTTACAACAATTTTTAGTGGGTAATTTTATTCTCAGATTACATTCAGCAGATTTCATTTAGGTAGACATCGCACAATTTTCTAATTTCAAGCTTTGCAAATTTGACAATATCTATAACCTCTATATTATACTACGTACATCCCATGATCTACATTTTAATAAAATCAAATTAGTAATGAACTGACTGTTGATATTTGTAACTTGGGTTGCAGATTTTGCTCTATCTTGAATATGAATGAACTATACTCTGTTTTTTTGCTTTATGATTCAGAGCAGGCTTTGCATTTATATTATTTTAGCAGTGTACAACAGTTTAGTTATAAAATATACCTAACGTCAAACAGTGCCGTCTTTTATATGATTAAGGCCCCGGGCCCAAGGTAATGAAGGGGCCCTTCTAGAAAGGAAGTAACTCAATACAATACAATATATATTTTTATCTACGACCACTACTAAAAGTAGGCCTTTTAACGCTAGCTTGTTTCACTAAAAGTGACGTTTTATAGTTTAGCGTGGTTATAGAAATCAGCTGTTTACTTTTAACCCATGTGCTAAAAGTGAAGTGAGGTTACAAAACTACAATTTCGAACTGGAAGTGAAGTTGTAAAGTTATTCTAGTTACTTCTTGCTTTACAGGTAAAGTGTTTTTGAAATAATTAACGCGTTATGTAATAAATACAGTCAGACGTGGAGTATTAATAATTACATTCTGTAACTGACCTTGCAGTACTGGCTTCGCAAACATTCGCCCGCGCGGCATGGGCTACTGTTTATTATGACATAAATTAGAAGTGTCGTAGATGCAAACCTTTGTTAAATCGATATTATGGATTAATAACGGTAAAATTAAGGTCGTAGATAAAATATTGTATGCAACGCATGCTAAAAGTAGTTTATGCACGAGACATGTTATGAAACTCAGCCTTCGGCTTCGTTTCATGATTTTCATGTCTCGCGCATAAACGTTGACTTTTAGCACTTGTTGCATAAATAGCTATTAATATACCTGCTTTTATTTTTATACAACTATGTACTGAAACGAAATTAAAATTCTAATAAAATGTATATAAACACAATAGAACATAAGAATCCTAAAAATTAAGAAATATGTCATAATTATTGCTACACAATAATAAAAGATTTTTTTCTCGATTTGGTATGGGCAAAGTCCTGTATTATATCTTCAAAATTTAAATTCAACAATATGTCGCTTTCTATGCACATTACTGATAAAAGAGTTTAGCCTCTCTTGTAGCACAGTACTGCAAAGTTCGTTTTTTATCCTGCTTAACTTCGAAAATGAACGTTCTCCACTGCAATTAGTGATCATTGATGAATAATGACATGAAAATTCTAAGTGATAACGCAACGTTAGAAAATGTTTCTTCTAATTTATCAGTTCTTAAAATGTTAAACAGTAGCGAGTTATCAATTTGTTTAGTTTTATATACATCGTTAGTTCCTAAATACAGCGCTAAATGAATACATTCCGTTTCTAATCCTTCTCCATTTATAGCAAGGTGATAATATTCAGCAAACTTTTTACAGCTATCGTGCAACACATTTGGACTAATGGTTCTTAGTTGATAAACAGCCACACCGATTGTTTACTTTGATATATGCAGCAGATCTCTGCTGTAGTTAAGTTATCGATGAGTCGATAATTGGGATAAACACTTCCACTTTAAATTTATCAGATGAATACACAACTTTAATTTTTATTTTTTTACAAAATATTTAATGAATTACAGAATTATTAGTTGATCAATGCGCCTGTCGGGGGCCCCAAAAAATTGGGGGCCCCGGGCCCGGGCCCGCCTGGCCCGTGCCTAAAGACTGCACTGACGTCAAAATCAAAAAGTCACCGGAATTGTCAAGTTGACACTTCGGCAAAGCGTAATTAAATGCCACAGAAAAGCAGGATTAATAGTAAATCATTGTACTACTATAAAAGATATCAACGGTAAATTAAGAAAAGGAAGGGTTGGTGAAATATTTGATGTAAGTAGTGTTGAGATTTACACAGATATGAATTTTCTAACAATTTTTTATAAGGCTAGATTTCGAATGCGTGTTTAATGTTCTAAATGAAGCAAAATCACAACTCCAGCAACAACCGAATGAAGATATAAATAAATAAAAGGAATTTCTAACTTTGGGGGAATATAGTTTCAAGGGGGATGTTACGAAGAAAATTTGGAATAAAAAATTTTTACTTTGAATAATTTATTACGATGTGCAAGAGAAGAACTAAAATATGGCTAAAATGCAATATCGTAGACCACTTCAGCCGCATGTGCAAAGTATCCATACAAATGTACGGATTTAGGTTAGCTGAAGTTTGAGATTTGTATGTATTTAGTACCCACCTATATTACTAGCTCCAGCAATGGTAGTTACGTTTTAGAACTGATTTTACAAAGAGAACTGAGTCAGCAATTTCAAGGTGGTCAACGATATTGCATTTTTCCCGAAAACTGTTATGTTAGAAGAGTCACGTCATTTCTACCAAAGTGCTTTCTTTTATCTCTTTATTTTGAAATACCTGTTATATGTTTAGCATAAATAATAACTTTTACAGCACAGATCTGTAAACAAAAATCATTAATAAGTAGTTACTAATAATACATTTTTACATTAGTACCTATAAAATAAATTGATGCCTAGAAATGTTATGTCACTGTACTGTTAGATAACAATCATATTTAAATAAACATTTTTAAAATAAAGCAATCCCTTATTTAATGTCGATGGTTCAGTAATTTTAGCTCTTGTTAAGCATAATACTGCTTATAAGTTAACATACTGACGGTTATGACAGGTTTTTGACATTAACAGTGGTTTTTCTTTGCAACCAACTATCTACACTGTTACAAAAATGCAAATGCAAAGCCTGCTCTGAATCATAAAGCAAAAAAACAGACTATATATAGTTCATTCAAATTCAAGATAAAGCAAAATCTGCAACCCAAGTTACAAATATCAGCGGTCAGTTGATTACTAATATGATTTTATTAAAATTTAGATCAGAGAGATATGGCTTTGTTGCCGTCTTGATGAGTGTCAAAATCAAATTCGAGGTTAGCAGGTTAGGTTTTGCGTCAGGTTTGACACGAACTGACGCAAAACCTAACCTGCTAACCTCGAATTTGATTTTGACACTCATCAAGACGGCAACAAAGCCATATCTCTCTGATCTAAATTTTAATAAAATCAAATTAGTAATCGACTGACCGCTGATATTTGTAACTTGGGTTGCAGATTTTGCTCTATCTTGAATTTGAATGAACTATAGTTTCTTTTCATACAAGTTTTTATTTTATTATTCAAATATACAGTAAGTTTATTTTATTAGATATTAATTATGATGTTGATTTCAGTTTAGAGTTTAGCATATACCAATTCTTTAAAAAAAAGTAGTTGTGGTACGTGTTCACTAGACAAACTAGTTCGAGTAGGCTTTGTAACATGTTCAGCCTCTGAAAAAATATCTTCAGAAATTACTGAACCTGCTGTGTTGCACAGAACAATTCTTGTCATCATTTTCAATTTTGAAAAACGCATTTGCTCCTTCCAATAAATCAAAGATTCATGTCAATTGCTACAGTTGGTTCAGATAAATAGACTTCTACTTCTTTAGCAAACTGATTATAGTGATTATTTTTTTCGTAGCGATTTCAACCAATCAGAAGGCTGGATTTAGTTAAGTTATCTTGTATAATTCCGACTATTCAATTCACCTGTCATCTGTCAAAAAGTGACCAATGAAAATCCAGAATTCTGACTTTTCTTGACCAATCAAAAAAATATCAGTGGATATATCTTCCTAGAAGGTATTCAAGTGACTATTTTTAACAAATGCGATTTTTATTAGAAAAAGTCGACATTAGTGTTCTGTTACTATAGAAATTGCGTAGTTTGTTGCTAGATTTACTGAAAACTAATTTTAAAAAGGTAGTTTGGTTCATTAAATAGTCCCTCGAATACCATTCTTAGTCAAAGTTAAGTAGATTATTTTTGCGGTGGTATCACTACTCATGTCCATTGCGCTTGGGTACGATTAGGACGAGTGCGCTAGCACGAGTCCTAATCGTACCCAAGCGCAATGGACATTCGTGACACCACCACAAAAATAGTCGACATAACTTTGACTACTCATGGTATTATAAGTGATTATTTTATTCGTAGAGATTTCAACCAATCAAAAGGCTGGATTTAGTTAAGTTATCTTGTATAATTTCGATTATACAACTCATTATAAATTTGACCAATAGTAATTGAGAATTTTACTTAGTTACAAGGTATAGATAAACGGATATACCCTTGACGACGTGGTATAATCACTTCGGTGTTTCGGTGGGTCCAACAAAGCAAAAATAATGGATAATAATAATCTAAAGCCATGATGTAATAACTGTCTATTGCAAATTCGAGGTTAGCAGGTTAGGTTTTACGTCAGTTTGTGTCAAAACTGACGCAAAACCTAACCTGATAACCTCGAATTTGACATAGACTTACAGTGCCATCAACATAAACAGTGCCACTAACACAAACAGTGCCAACCTAAGAAATAAAATAGTTTATTATTATCGGTCTATTCATTATATAATCGTAACAAATACCACTCGAGCAATCGAAAATAATGATTATTTTTCACTCGTAACTCGACGTAATCCTTAAAATACCACTCGAGCTGCGCTCTCGTGGTTTTTCGCAGATTACGTCTCGTTATTCGGAAAATAATCGATTATTTTCGTTGCTCTTGTGATATTATAACTGATTATACTATAGTAACTTCACTAGGCAACGCAATACATAACTTTTGTCAACTTGATGTTATTTCCATGGAGATGACTTTCAGCTAGGTTAATACAAATAAATGGAGCTGCCAATAAAATATTTATTTGTTCCTAATATTAAAATTTACTCACAAAATAATCAAATCGAATACAATGCGTACTTCGAACAGGTTATATGTCGATAACTTGTTGCACAATAACAAATCGTGTCAGTTTGACAGAATAATCCTCCCGCTGACGCGGTCGGACTATTTAACCTGTCAAACTGACACTCTTTTATTATTGTGCAACAAGTTATCGACATATAACCCGATACTATCGAAGTACTTATAGTATTACTTCTGATTATACAAAATTGATTATACTATAGTAACTTCACTAGGCAACGCAATACATAACTTTTGTCAACTTGATGTTGTTTTCACGGAGATGACTTTCAGCTAGGTTAATACAAACAAATCCAGCTACCAATAAAATATTTATTTGTTCCTAATATTAAAATTTACTCAAAAAATAATCAAATCAAATACAATGCGTACTTCGAACAGGTTATTCATCTCAAACTTCCTGCACAATAACAAATCGTGTCAGTTTGACAGAATAATCCTCCCGCTGACGCGGTCGGACTATTTGACCTGTCAAACTGACACTCTTTTATTATTGTGCAACATGTTATCGACACATAACCCGATAATATCGAAGTACTTATAGTATTACTTCTGATTATACAACGGAGAGCTGTTAACTGTCTTGTTCAAAAGTTGGTTGGTGACCTATATATATAAGGAATAAATGGATTTTCCGGGTTTCTTTTTGAGTAGGTATCTGAAGTTCAGATACTTGTATCTGCATTTTTTAGCATCGGCGAGTATCGGAAATATGCCAGTATCGGCCGATAACCGATACCGAGTATCAATATCGGTCCAGCCCTACTTTTTGTAGGTATCACTTTTTATTTTAACAGACTCTCTTCAATAATGTAACAAATAAATATAACAATGCACAGGAAAAATACACACAAATCTAGTCTTCTGCAGGGCTAAATAGGTTTTTAGACAAGCACAAATTATTGACGTAGTTTTTTTGAAAAATCTAAAATAAAAATTTTCTCATTATGCAGACTTTTTGGCGGACACTGTATACAATTTCGGGACAAGAATACGAAAATGGAGGGGGAGGGGTGCTTGGGGGGAAAAATAACTCACTACTCAATTTTTTAAAGTTTTTTTTAAATTTGTTTGTACTTAATTTTACACATTTTAGAAACTAAATACTAAAAAACACATTAAACTATTATTCGAAAAGTAAGCTAATAAAAAAAAATTACAGCAACACTAATAGATCAAAACTCCCGAAGCGTCGTGTGATATACACCCTAGACCATATATATAATACACATATATTGCTAGTAGGGCCTGGAAACGTCAGAAAACATTACGGCGCCGACATAGTCTCACTTAGAGTATAAGGCGTCTCGTGCGCATGCGTGAGAATTCGAACTCCGCCTTTAGAAGCGAATTTTAAACTTGACCACTTCCCCATTGGCTGGACGACGCCGCCGCGCTTGCACACAGCTCACCATTATACATTGAAGAGTTTGTTATCTGTCACACTTCCTTGGCTAGTTTCCCACTCATAGCCGCTAGCAATATAGTAAGTATTAGATATATGCCCTAGACAGTGGAAAAAGTCTGATAAAAACATATCATAATAGACCACTGCCAAAAAATTGACATTCAGAGAAAAACTAATAGAAGCTTTAATAAAAATGCTAATTTCACAATATGTGGTTATTGATATTGATATATTAAACACTACTTCTACAATCAATTCACATTTGCATCTGTTTCTGCTACAGTAGCAATAGTTTCATTGCAATTCTTGTATCAATCATATTTCTTGGACCTTTCTATTTCGTTTTAAATTCAATTTTTATTAAATGTGGATCAATGTGCTATCAGCATAAACCCATAATTAATTGCCTATTTAAAAATCTGGTGTGATACACTCACATAACTTCCTTTTACAGTGATCTTATAATTGGCCAAAAATTTGATTTTAAATTTTTAAGCATTTGTTAAAAAATTTCAAAAATTACAAATTCTACAAAAACGGTACAAAATAGAGTGTTAGTTGAAGAGACAAATTTTCTCTAGAATTTTAAACTGAAATCAAAAATGTAATAATATACCAGGTGTTCTATTTAGAATAGGAGTTAATAAAAAAAATAGAAAACAAAGAAACCCATTTTAGAAGTATTCAACTGGAAAATCACCTATCTCACATCGATACACATTAAAAATGTAATAAAAAAGTTTGAAAAAAATTGTTAAGAGCAGTTTTTTAAAAAATCGAAAAAAATTGAAAAATTACAAGAGTAAACACCTACTTCCGGATATGCGATTTTCTTCAAAAGCTTGCTGTCTCATCTACATAGTACACAAAACTTATATATGAAGTTTCAACGCCATACCTCTTTTCGTTTTTGAGATATTCTGTTCACAGACAGACACACAGACAAACCAATGAAAAAAAATATGTGTTTTGGGTTCAGGGGACTCTGAAACGTGAAGATCTGTTGAAAACTCAATTTTGAATTTTTGGGGCGAATTCAATACTTCCTTTATCGTAAAAGGAAGTAAAAAAGCCTTCGGAACTCAGATTCCACAATAGCAAACAGCTACATACTGTACACACAATTTTTGTAAAACAACTAGTTCTAATTATATTTGAGGTATTGAACCAGAATTTGCAGAAATCGCTCGAAATCGGTAAAGCATAACATTTTCTTGGAAAGTAGGGACATTTCGGGACAGCATTTTGTTTTGGGACAACTAACTCCAAATCGGTACAATTCTGAAAAATCAGGACGTATGGCAATCCTACGTGTGCCTCTCTACATTCCTGATCATACCACTCATTGTGCTTTTTTGTTGTTTGTTTCATTAATGTCTTAGCCGCTGCTAAATTCAGGGCTGTTTTTATTGACTTCCTCGTTTGTTCTATATCTTTTGTGCCTATTTGCTGTTCATTTTCTTTGCTTAGGCTGGCTCTTACTTTTTCCTCGAATTCATGCGCCACTTCTTCATTTTTGAGCGACTCGCCGTCATTGTTGTTGCCTATTATCTTTTTTGTGAGGTTTGTTAGCCTGTGATATTCTTTGTCTGTACTTTGCTTTTACCGTAACATGATCTGCGTCGCTATCTGCTCCGCGACAGCTTTTCACATCTATAATGTCTGTTGCGTGTCTTCTGTCTATTAGTATATGATCAATTTGATTTCTTGTGGACTTCCTTATGCATAAAATAGGTACTTCTTATTACCATGTTCTTTCCTACTGCAAAGTTTATCAGTCTCCGTTCATTTTAATTACTTGTATAGTGTTTACTATACCTTCCAATTGCTGGTTGATATTCTTCCTCTCTTCCTACTTGGGCATTTAAATCGCCTAACACAATTTTAATATCACGTCTTGGTGATTCCCTGTAACACTGTTCTATTTGTTCATAGAATATAGCCTTTACTATTTCTTGTTTTTCTTCAGTTGGTGCATGATAATTTATGTAAGTTGTATCAAAGGATCTCCTTGTATTCACTTACGGCTTTAAAATCTATTACTGCATGTTTTAGGTCTTTTTTAACCAACAAGCCCGTCCCAAGCCTATTATTTGTGTTTCCACTATTAAACAGTGTGAATTCTTTTAGTTCTGTAATTCCTTTTCCCTTCCAGCATATTTCTTGTAAAGCGGCTATTTGCACCTTATATTTTTGCAATTCTTCTTTTAGTTTCTGCACAGCTCCTACCCTATGCAAACTTCTTACATTCCATGTCACCATCGTTATATCATTTCTCTGTTTCCATTGCTGATGTTGTTTCCGTCCATCTGTCCGGCTTTGTTTTCGTTGAGCTTTCATAACATTATATGTTTTACGACATGGGGTTGTTAACCCTATCTAACCCCCGCTATTTTGGAGAACCTCAGATTTTGCAATTACTTATACCGAGTTTCTTAAAATGAAATACATCTAGTATGCTTTAAATTTCCCATAATGCAATCTAAAATTTTACTTGAAATTGGAAAGACTGTAAGTCTATGTCAAATTCGAGGTTAGCAGGTTAGATTTTGCGTCAGTCTGTGTCAAAACTGATGGAAAACCTAACCTACTAACCTTGAATTTGACATAGACTTACCGTCTTGCCAATTTTAAGAAAAAATTTAGTTTGCATTATGGGAAATTCAAAGCATACTAGATGTAATTCATTTTAACCCTCCAGTACCCGTTCAAAATTCTAAGACATCAGTACCCGCACCGGTCTCGCAGTCCGACACCCCTCTTCCACCTCCATAAAAATAATGAGATATCTTATGGCATTAGTTTCTTGTTCACTAACATTTTCCTAATCAGATATTTCCTGCTCAGTGTCACTGCCCATTTCCCTAGTTTCCAATAAATTATCTTCGACAGGCGATGGCACATCTTCATAAAACGCGTTGTCGACATCCTCCTCCGCTATTATATCTCGCATCGTCTGTTCTAGTCGCGCCTGTTCTTTCTCATAAAATCTGCCATGACTATAATAATGTTTTAGTATGACAGTGTTACTAAAAATGCAAAAAGTACTTCCTTTTCCTCACATTGGTCGTATATCAAAGGTAAAAATAAAAACAACTCGGGTACCCGCTTCGGTCTCTGAAACCGAAATTATAAATAACTTTTAAACCACTGCACGCACGAACTCAAAACTGCATACAGATCTTCAATGGCAATATATAGGAAGGTAGTGAAATGGGCGGCAAACTAACGCTAGCACATTAAGTAATATAATTCATAATGTGTTTGCTCGGTCTCACAGACCGTAAACGGGTACTGAACGATTAAGACACCCGGTAGTATCAAGTAATTCTGTCAATTGTTCGAAGAATTGTTCTTTTATATTTACAACGGCATCTTCGTTTGGTGCATATATTCCTATAACGTGAAAGTACATTTATAATTGGTAGACTTCTCCTTTTAGTGGTTTAATTTTTCTATTTTCAATTCCAGTCACATTATGTTTTTTGTAAAATTAGGTATGTTTATTTTTGCATTACATTTCAGTGAGTTCATTAATGTGTCAATTGTAAATGGAATTACTGTTCTGTAATTGGCACAATAAATTATTATTATTATTAATAACTGTTGTATCGTGACCTTTAATAGTCATTTCCACTTTTATCTTTTGCTAATTTGGTCCCAGCTAGTTATACATCTTTTTAGAGTCTACTTTATTAGGATTGAGCCACCACATCTTGCTCTCTCCTCCATAGGAACTCCGCTAAATATATGACTATAGTTTAGCTTCTCTTCGGTTCCTTTCCCTCTCCTCTTGGTTTCAGTGAGGGCGGCAATGTCAATGTTATACGCGTTGATTTCTTTGAGTACTTCTTGAAATTTATTACTTAAACTCTGGGTATTCCATGTGTCAAAATTTATAGTCCTTTTCCGTTTGCACTGTCGTTCTCTGTTTGGACTGTCTTTATTCCGAGGCTTGGTTGAAGGATTTTTAGCATTTAACTTTATTTTTACGGTAAGGAGGTGCTGGCCCCTCGCCCAACCTGAAGCAAGTTTTGGGTGTAATTAGTCTGGTTTCTCATCTGAAGCCTGTCCGATAAGGGAAACCCTGCCAGTAGCTACGCTACCGTCGGCATAGCCCCCAGATTCATCAAAACACGCAAGCCCTACCACCACGACAAGGTTCACACCCCTGGAGGGAGAAAGTAAAACATCCTAAGAAAGCTGTTAAATCTATGGAAGATGCAAGAGAAAATGTATCAGATTCAGATGATCCACACTATGACACCCTAATGAAAGAGAATAAGCCCAGGGCCTTCAAGGCCTGTAGCGCTATCCAATATATAATGAAGGAGAAACCTAATCTGCACTTTTAATTGTTGCTTCATGGTCAGTAATATTTTAGTTTCTCCAAGGCCTGCATGTGTTGATCCCTTTCGAGGTACCTAAAACGCACTTAATTGAAACAAGGATATCAACCAAACCAACACAGGAACAAAAAGAGCAGTTTAAGTCTTTGAAGGTGACCATGAGTAGAAGACCGTATACTAAAGCCGAAGACACTTCTATTAAGACCAATTGGGAGAAGTTTCGTCGAATAGGTTATTACTTAGCTTGTTACAGCTACTGCAAGATGCTAAGGTAAGAGATGTAAAAATAAAAGTTAATAAACGATTTTGGGCAGTATATTGCTAATGTTACTCTACCACGCCAGCACAGTATTGCAAATTGTGCTTTAGTGATAAACTGATAATGTTAGGACTAACAGCAAGGTGGAAGCAAATAGTAGAATTTGTATTGAATGCACTAAATGTTAATCCTATAACAACGGACATTTCTGAAAAGATATGACTTTACAAGTTACCAACTGCAATACTGTAGATGTAAAATATATAAATAAATTGGCAGAGTATCAAGATGAATGAAACCAAAGTCCTAAGCTAAGTGTAGGTCTTACAATCAGATCATTTTAATAAAACAAATATTTTAAATATTATTAATCACTGAAGTTTGTTGGTGCAGTAGAATTCCTATCCCCTGCCATCCTACTTATATGGTCATTCCACTCATTACGCCTTTGTAATGCTCAACTCCCAATGTCTTGTACATTGCACTGCCTTTTAATGTCTTCATTTCTAAGGTGACCTTGTCTGTTTTGCATATCCGTTGTTTCCAGAATTTTGTGTGTCTTAATGGTATCAGGCCTTGTTTCTACACCTTAAGTCATAATAGGTCTTACGACTGCGTTGTAAATTTTAACTTTTGATTCCTTTCGCAGGAATTTATTGTACCATATAGAATCATTTACACATGCAGAAATGTTTGCCGCTTTGTTTGATTAGTGCACAACTTCTCTTGCTACCGTTACTTATTATTTACACTCCTAAATATATGAGGAACGTGACTTGTTCGATGACTTTACCTTCATTTTCCAGCTTACATCGTAACAGTTCTTTGTTTATTGCAACCACTTTTGCCTTTGAGGTGGATATGTTCAGATCAAACTTGCTTTGGAGAATTACAAAAACAATCTCTGCAGATCATCTTCGTTGTCGGCGATTAAAGCTGCTTCGTCAACATAACTTAGTATATCTGCAAAATAGATTTCTAAATGAAAAATGGTTTCAGTTACTCTACATAAAATTTTGAAGGCCATATTAGTAATCCGAACCACGCTGACGTGAAACATAAAGTATCCGAAGTGTCACAATATTAAAGAAAAGCTGATTACTTGTTTTGTGGCATACTTTAAAATCTATGGTGCAAAACTGAAGCACTCTGGTTTTTTTTTCAGGAAATTCAGTGATAAAGGATGACACCACATTTTCGCTAACTGTGATTTGTAAAATATTGCTACTATAGTTATATTCAGAAAATATATTAGCAGATGCAGATGCTTTAATTACTACTCCACACTGAATGTTTCTGTTAATTTTACTTTCTGCACCTTGTTAAAATGTAATAACATCCAACATTTCCAAAACAATATTGAATACATTCAGCAGTGCTTTCTGAGGTGAATTTTAGTACTTCTACAGTTTTCTTTCTTAACCTTTTCATGTCACTGGTTTGTGAACACTCCTGCTTAATTAATATATGCTGAAAATATTTTTTAAATCGTAATTAGACACTAATAGAAACACACAAGGCAATGCACTCTCTGTGGCGAAGCTCATGAACAGCTGCGGTTTATTCGGCATGTCGGGAGTCTGCAAATGACAAAATTTACAGCAGCTATAACAAACTAAGTGATAACCTACCTGACAAAACTCCTCCCAATTGGTCTTGATACAAGTGTCTTCGGCTTTAGTATACGATCTTGTACTCATAGTCACCTTCAAAGACTTAAATCGCTCTTTTTGTTGCTGTGTTGGTATGGTTGATATCCTTGTTTCAATTAAATGCGTTTGAGGTACATCGAACGGGACCAACACATGTATGCCGTGGAGGAACTAAAATATTACTGACCATGAAGCATCAACTAAAAGTGCAGATTAGGTTTCTCCTTCATTATATACTGGATAGCGCTACAGGCCTTGAAGGCCCTGGGCTTATTCTCTTTCATTAGGGTGTCATAGTATGGATTATCTGAATCTGATACATTTTCTTTTGCATCTTCTATAGATTTAACAGCTTTATTAGGTTGTTTTACTTTCTTATTTAGCTTTTTTAACCTTACAACTTCATCTTTTACGGCTGAACCGTCCTGACTTTTCTTGCCTGCTTTGAAAGGCGTTGAACTGTGTATATGGCTATGTATCAAGTCAGAATAGGTCATATCAAAGGATGCTCCCTTATTACTCTTGGGTAATTTAAATGGTTCAAGTCCCGATGCTTGATGTTCCTTAATATTATCAAACGTTGTTGAAAATCTACCATCTAATTGTTGTTTTTTCCCTTTCTTATACTTCTCAATTCCTTTTACCAGTAGTGGGCCTAACGAAATGTCCTGAAAGTATTTCTTTTTCTTCTTTGTTGCAAGGGTTTCAACAGTATCACACTTTATCTCTTCCTGTAGGAATTTCTTGTGCTTCTTTATTTTCTTTTCTCTAATGGCTTCATCCCCTACTACAGGCGGTTGGCTGTTCAAGTCACTTGAAATTACGCTCTCTTTTCTTAATTTTGCCACTTTCAACGTGATCATGTATAATTTTACTGTCACCGTCATTAAGATCTCATTCGCTTGCATCTGTGTATTTTTTCTTTTTCTTCTTGTGTTTAAGTTCACTCTCGATTTTTACTTCTTCTGACGGAAGTTCTTTACGTTTATCTTTCCTTTTTATTTGAGTAGGAGAAGCAACGTTTTTCTTGGTTTTCAAATTCTTTTTTGTATAATGCAAACTGAATTCCGATGCTTTAATGTAGTGGGTCTATGTCATTTGTAATCACATAACAAAGGAAATGACTCATCACAAACATAACAGAAATATGTTTGTTTGCCATATTTAGGTCCTGACTTTTACACTTTTTAGGACTTGAATTTAGAACAAACTTTTTGGATAATCTACTTTTAAATGGTGCTTTCTGTGGGAGAGCGTTCTTGATTGAATTACTATCCTTTCGCTTTATAGCAATTATTTGTTTATCATCTACATCGGAATTTGATAAAACGATCACTTCAGGTGAAGCATGTAATCTTCTACTTCTACGTGAGCCATCTTCATTCATTTGCTGATTAGCTTTGGAAGTTCTTCTTGTTTTTTCTTCTTGAATGTTTTCATTAAAAGTTCTTGGAGTTGATACCCTGGCACCCTTTTTATGTTTCATTGTATCCTGCACGTGGGAACTTGAATCGTCTTCTGTTGCCTTTGTTGTCAATTTTTGAGTACGTGCTCCTACTGTACAGTTGTTCCTTAACTGAAATCTTTTATTCGACGTAGCTTCAGTTCTTACTGAAGGGGGAATGACATTTTCTTTATCTTTTTTTAATACTAAGTTGGGTTTGTTAGCAGAGACACCATTCGAAATAACAGGTTGGACTTTTCTCGAAGATTTAGGTGATCCTTTTGTGAATACTTCTTCAATATTTAGCTGAAACATAAAATTATATATATATCAAAGTAATGAATCTCATAATATTATAATGGAAGTATATTGTCATCATCCATACCATAATTGAATTTTCAAGTGTCTTTATATATCTATTTAAAATGATTTTATTTGATAGATCTTGCTTTAATCCACGTATATAGCCTCCATTTTATAGCTTTGGTGTTAATGGAAACACTCTTTCTACTATTATTAATTAAAATTAATATGATCCTCCACATCGAAAGGTAAAAAAGAGATTTAAGATAATGAATTACTGATAAGTAATGTTATGGCAAATTTATTAAGGAAATATAATGATGCATTTATACCAGATCTCTTGTCATTATGCTAAGCGACTGCACTCAATATGCCATTGACTGTAGCTTAATTACAACAGCAGACTACACTAACCACTGATGAGCAAGCCTCTCTACGCATTTAATTCTGCATTAATAAAAATACTATTCAAAATCCAAAATGTCATTCACTAAAATTATCAGCTTAAAAATTTTGTTTGTAAGAATCGTCACCATCAAAAATTCCACCTCGGAAAATGTTGTATTAAAAACTGTAGACATGAAAAGTGTTAGTTTCCAAAAGTTTTATTGTAGCCAAACATAATCACACCTGTTTTACTCAACAGCCTCTTCCATGACTAATTGTTAATAACAACTAATATTTTGAAAGTGTTTTAATTGTAATGATTTTTTTCTACGACCACTACTGAAAGTAGGCCTTTTACCACTAGCTTGTTGAACTAAAAATGACGTTTTATACATCAGTGTGCTAAAAATGAAATTGGATTTACCACTGTCTACTACCGGGTGTCTTAAAATGAATTACATCTAGTATGCTTTGAATTTCCCATAATGCAATCTAAAATTTTACTTGAAATTGGCAAGACTGTAAGTCTATGTCAAATTCGAGGTAAGTAGGTTAGGTTTTGCGCCAGTCTGTGTCAAAAGTGACGCAAAACCTAACCTACTAACATCAAATTTGACATAGACTTACAGTCTTGCCAATTTCAAGTAAAATTTTAGATTGCATTATGGGAAATTCAAAGCATACTAGATGTAATTCATTTTAAGACACCCGGTAATATACAATTTTAGAAGTCCAGAAAAATTCCAGGAATTCAAGGATCATTTTTGTAAAATTCTAGGTATTTTCACACTAATCCGCCATATTTTTGTTAGCTTCACGACGTTGTGGTTGTCAGCTTGTCATGAAAAAACAGAACATTACACCAGAAACGCCATGCGCATGCTTTGGGTCTTGTTAAGTCACACGATAGCTGCTTGACGTAAACTGAACTTACTAATAGTACGTACGACGCTAACAATTTTATATCTTTTTACGTCTTACACGTACTATGTAAACGAGCAAAATGGTAGCCCGGTCAAATGTAAAAAACGTGATTTTTTAAATTTCATATTTTACAGGAAAAATTTTTTTTCAAAAGCGAAATCACAAATTTGATAAAATTTTAAATATAGAAATGCCAGGAGGATAGAGAAATTCAAAGAATTTCAAGTATTGCAGGTGTCAGTTTTGACATTCCAGATTTCCGGGAATTCCAGGTTGATAGACACCCTAATTTACGTATTTTAAACTGGAAGTGAGGTTATAAAGCTATTCTAGTTACTTCTTTCGTTAGAGGTAAAGTGTTTTTATAGTTATTAACGACATAAGGCCGTTAGTAAGCATCTAACAAACGAGGATAAATTTGTGGTCGAGGCCGTTACACCGAGGCTAATGAATTTATCCGAGTTAGTTAGATGCGATAACGGCCATACGTCGTTGAATATTTTTCACACACCTACAAAAATTGAAATTTTAGAGCAATTTAAATGAAAAAGTTAAATAGTATTAGTAACGGGTGTTAGAAAACTCGTCTTATCACAGTCACGATAAAAATTACGTTTGGCAATAGTGTGTTGGTGACACTGTAAGTATGTCAAATCCGATATTAGTAGCTTAGGTTTTGCGTCAGTGTGTGTCAAAACTGACACAGAACCTAACCTACTAATATCGGATTTGACACAGACTTACAGTGTCACCAACTATACATTTCAGTACTGCCAGTGTTAAATTGTTACTGTTCTCTTATTTCTTAAGGATCTAGGCTGTTAAATATTATTATGATATGCAAAGGGTAGTTTTAAAATATGGATGATAGAAATGATAAATTTGGAAGATTAATTATAATCAAATTTTGAGAGTTTTAATTAAGATTGGGTGTTTAAGAATGATGAAAATTAATTAAGACAATGAGTATTCAAATTTTGATGGTTGCGTTCAATTTTAATAAAGTTTCAAGCCAAGGTTACAATTGACAAATGTACTTGTTATAATAATAAGAAATGATAGCCTGTAATAATAGGATATTTAAAATTTACAAGAGGGCAAGAAGAATGATAACTACTAGAGATAAAAAATGTTTAATTAGTTAGAAAAACAAACTCGTCAAAAATGTATAAAGAATTTTGAAATGTTTAATTTTGATAAATAAAAGTTAGACATTATGCCTTATTTTGTATAGTTATTTGGTAATATACAAATATAAAGGCTATTAACAAATCTACGAGGTGCAAAAATGATAAGAAATAATGAATTACTAAAACTACACAATCAGTGAAGAGATTGTCTAATACAGTGAATTAAATAGAAATAACCAGAGAACTACAGTATTGGAGGAGATTTGGATTTATTGGTGAAAGTGACATATAATTAAATATTCATTGGTTACGTCGGTGGTTGCATGGAAGTTAGGTCAATCATCTAAAAGGAGGTTAGTAGGAGTATCTGCTGGAGTTGGACGGCTTCTATGGGGATTGCTGGGTACAGAGTACTATCTAATGAATAAAAAAGATTAGATCAGAATCATCTATAAAGCTGAAAGTTACCAGGAGACTATTGGCGTGAAGGTGGCATTGATGAGGGGAGCAATACCGGATTCTACGGACATTTGGAGTTAGTTGACAGGAATAAGCTACAGATGTTGCAGACGGTAAACATCGGGAGCTCTGGATGTTAGGAGCGGTGGTATTTGGATATTGGCAGTGTAAGCTGGAGAAGTGATAAGGTTTGTGTTAATAATTAATATCAAAGCATTTTGAATAACGAACAATAAATAAAAGAGTAAAATACAATACAGTACTTACTTTGGTGAATTGATTAATGGATATGTCAATGTAAAAGAGATTTGTCAATACTTGGTTTGTGTAAATGTAGAAGTCAAGTTGACAGTTAATGTCATTAAGTAGTCAAGGATTAAAATAGAATTTAAACTTCAACTACTAGAGACCTATATTGGCGAATCACCCTGGATAAGAGTACTCAATTGAAATAAATAGTTAAAAGTAAAATTTAATATAATTGATTTGAAAAAAATTATAGGGCTGATACTAATTAAAATATGCATCTTAGGCATTGAGCTATTGCATAATTATAGGGTTACTAACGTGCATTAATTGCATTAATTGAGGGCTAGCTCAAAGCAAAAGAGCCACTGCATAATTATATGGCGGCACAAAAACGTGGGGCTTATAGTGATTGTTAGTCAGTTTGTTAATGACATTACTGGAATATATAACAGCCATGGCTGTTATGGGAAACTTTTCAGTCAGGGTGAAAAATACTTTATTTACTAGCAACATGTTATTCTACATTTTCAGCATAGAAACAAACTATAAAAAGCTACTCATAACTCCCAAAAGATTTGTTAAAGCAGTATGGCCGTTATAATGATTCCAATGATTTGCCCTTTAAACTTATTTTAAATAAAAGTTGAAATTGTTTCCTACAAAAAGTCAAGTACAGTTTTAACCGTCACCATGCAAAATTTTGATAAATTACATTTTAAAATTGTGCATACTTACATACATAAATACATATACCGAAACTAATGTAGCAGTGACAGTACTTAAAAAGTTTATCACAAACATCATAAATTAAATGTGGAATCCGAATGTATTGGAATTTGCATGTCTTACCAGGCATTTCAAAGAATAATGAGGCGAAAACTGTTACCAAAACGTTACCCTTTGCGATCAAGCCGCCGTCAACAGCGAAGTTCAAATTGTACCCATAACAGCATGTATATGAGTTGATGAGTGTGAACATTTAAAATTGATATTTAAGAAACTAGGACGCACATTTTAGCAAAAATATACGAATTGCTTCTCCTGTTTTAAAAAAACGACCTGTCACAACGTGTGACGGCGGCGCCACCTGGCAGAGCCGAAGTTGCCCGAATAAAGTTAGGTGTTGAAAGTAGGAGTCATACGAATGTCAACGTTTCATAATAAACTTAATTTTTTTATAGAACAATTTGAGAAACCTAATTCAAATATTTAAAAATAATTTTTTAAATAATTCGTTAAATTTTAATATCACTTAAAGTGTTTTATAATTATTTTTAATGGTCGAATATATGAATAGCGTCTGGGACGGCCATACTACCTTAAATTATTTCTCCCTCAAACTCATGGTAACCATGCAACTACAAATAACGTCTTGAGCAACCATACTTTGAGGTAATCCTTGATGTTACTTGTATGTATGTATTATCGTTAACCTCGTTTTACCTTGTGGTGTAGAGGCTGGTGCTTTATGTGCTTGCATCTGGCGGTACAATGGTTCAACTTGCCCCGGATTCGGGATACAAAGTTGGAGCGCGCCCTTTGTGCTTGCAAAGCAGCCATTGTGTGAAGTGTGTGTCATGTTGATGTGTTGACCTTGTTACTCTATCTCTTAGGCCTGTGGATCTGAGTACAGCACAGTTAATTTGATGCCCAACTGTGAATGGTCTCACCGAGCCCGAGCCAAAGCTGCGGAAAAATTCCGGCCTCCGCGAGATTCGAACAGAGGACTTGCTTACTAGCAAGCCTAGCGCTACCAACTGCGCTACCCGTCTCTCTCCTTGATGTTACTTACATATTCTAATTTTACATGTCATTATAACATTTTGAAATTTCATGCTATTCTTACTAGTATGCTAGTAAATAAAATATTGTATGCAACACGGAAGATATTCATGTTCTTTACCTTCGGTTGACTTACAGACCTCGGGCCAGAGGCCCTCGGTCTATAACACATGTCGTCAACCTCAGGGAAAAACATATTCATATCTCCCTTAATGCATAAATATCTATTTTAGACAACCACATATGAAAGTAACATTATCGCGACAACAGCCTACTACAGAAAGCAGGGTTGGGTAACGACACGTCGAAAATTATATTCTACACGTCACGTCGAAAATACGTGTCAAATATGTCGAAAACGTCGAAAATTGAAGAAGTTATATTTTCGAATGATTCAAATATTCCCGCTTTACTTCCCTTCATCCTTCCGTTTCCTCCTCTGCTGTCATGCGTAGTAGCTGTCTTGCCTGCGTGAAGTGGCATGAGGTTGCGTGAAGAAACAGTGTCTTCTTTATATAAGATTCTGGACGAGATTTGAAATTGAAGGAGTTCCAAGTAAGTAAACTGAGTTTAATTCATTTTATTGTGTATGTATGCCTAATGCGTCGTCTGCGTTGATTGTACAATCAACACAGACGACGGCCTAATGTATTTGGCAAACTAGAATATTGTTGCCATCCCATCCTAGTAAATAATAAATATGCCTAGCAATAGCATGCACATACGTGCTGCCAGCCCCCCTTATTATAAAGTTAACCCCAATCAATTCAAATAGATTGTATTCTAAAATCATCGTCCATTTGTTTTAAAAGTTTAAGCAACCTATTTAAATCTTAATCAATACTCTCAACTTCCAGCATAATGATTGGAAATTCATAGGCCTACCTATTTCCTACATAATGTCGTTTTCCCAAGTGTCATCTTTACTTAATAGACAGAGAAAGAGACTGATCTACGATTAGCATGTATACCGTGCACTAGTTATGTACCTGATGAGTAGTCTATTAATTCCTTTTAGTTCATCGTTCATTTGTTTCTTAAGTCAAAAGCCCCATTTAGACGGTTCAATGTTTTGTTCCTTTCTCTGAATTCAAGGACCAAACACAATTAAAATTAGCAAAGATAATAAAATACAACAATACTTCCTTCAGATTGATCATATTTGTCCTTGAATTCAATAAATCTTGAACAAAACATTGAACCGTCTAAATGGGGCTTAAGCATTCTATTCTGTCAAAAGACGATACTAGTGCAATTGAGTACCTGCAAAAGGGACATAATACCTGCAACTCGTTTTATCTGCATGATGTTACCCCAGAAGAAGTACTTAAAATAACAAGTCGCCTGAAAACCAAAAATACTCAAGATGTATATGGCTTCAGTACCTCCCTGCTGAAAAAGATAATCAGAGAGATTGCCGCTCCGGTAGCGCATATTATCAACAGATGTTTCGCGGAAGGATTCTTCCCAGACGTCCTCAAAAATGCTAAGGTTGTTCCTCTTTACAAAAAAGGCGATGGAACGGATCCCACGAATTACCGGCCAATTTCCATCTTGCCAGCTTTTTCAAAAATATTTGAAACTGCAATCAAAGACAGGCTAGTAAAATACCTTGAAAAGAAAAACATTTTGGCAGATCAACAGCATGGATATAGAAAGAAAAAGTCTACCACCACGGCTTTGGTTGACATCGTAGAAAAAGTTGCTGAAGCTTTTGACAACAAACAAACAGCGCAGATAGCGTGCTGTGACCTAAGCAAAGCCTTCGATAGCGTTAACCATAAGACCCTATTAAGCAAATTAAAACACTATGGTATAAGAGGAGTCGCACTTAACCTCATGTCCTCATATCTGCAGAACAGAACACAGAGAGTCTTCGTAGATGGCAAATCATCGAACTGGGGTGCAATTTCCTGTGGTGTTCCGCAAGGATCTATCCTGGGGCCAATTTTGTTCATAGTTTATGTAAACGACCTACCACTAAATGTTACAGCAGACAGCATAAGCTTATTCGCCGATGACACAAACTTCCTTAATGTTGCAAAAACTAAAACCGATGCAGATATCAAGACGCTCGACACCCTAAAACAAGCTGAAGCATGGTTCAATGCAAATACTCTCAAGCTCAACGTAAACAAAACAAGTAGACTAACTTTCGATACTAGGCCGCAAAATGACATAAGTAATGTGACATTCCTTGGAATTGTTCTGGAGACTGACCTGAAATTTCACAAACAAATAGATACATTAAATGGTAAACTAGCCTCTGTCCTATATACCCTAAGGAGGCTTATGAAAATTGCCAACTACCAGGCGGCTAGGGAAGCGTACTTTGCACTTTTTCAGAGTACATTGACCTATGGTCTAATCATTTGGGGCAACTCCAACGGCGTCCATAGCATATTCCGGAAACAGAAGAGTGCCATTAGAATATTATGCAGAGCAGAATACAGGGCCCCCTGTAGAAATCTATTCATAGAACAAAAAATACTTACCCTGAGTGCATTATATATATTTAATTGCGTTAAATATGTTCATGAAAATGCGTATCTTTTCACTAGAAATGATGATGTTCATGGGTATGATACCAGAAAAAAAGAAGACCTTGTGATTCCTCTACATCGAATTGTAGCCTCACAACAGGACACCAACTACCATGCAGTGAAACTGTATAATAAATTACCGGTAGAAGTACGACTCCTACGACACAGTCCTTTCTGCCACAAAGTTAAAGCCCTTTTGTTGGGGAAGGCCTACTATGATGTCGACGAATACTTAGAAGATGAAATATGTATTTAATGTAATTGTTCAATATAGTTTTTAAATAGGTGTAAACATATAAAGTTGATCGGTAATAATAATTGTAAACTGTTTCAATCATAATCTTCTTAACTTTATTTCATAAAGAAGAATTATTTGTTGTTTTGACTTGCCATGTATATGCGTATTTCTGTAATGGTTAATAAAACTATCTATCTATCTATCTAAATCTTAATCAAGATGCCTACTGGAAATTCGTACCTACACAATGTTGTAGAATTTCTTTACTTTTAGGTAGGGAAAACAACTGATCTGACAAGCTATCATTACAGTGTTTAACTGTATAGTATCAATTTTTTTTTCAAATTGATTGATTGATTTTTCAATATTGGCATGCCCTTTGTCAAACTGTCATCGAGTGTGCTGTGTGTGTGTTTATTTAATACTTTTACGTTATTAAGGGGCGACTTCATAATCAATTTTAAATCTAATTTTAACTAAAGTAATGTTAGAATGTGCATGATGCCATATGCAGCACATGACACTGTGCACATTCTAATGTCACTTTAGTTAAATGAAGCTTTAAATTTGATTATGAAATCGGCCCCAAGTAGAATAAATATTTAAATGACGCTGTAAACTCGTCATGAAGATGTAACATCTAGCATGTAAGAGACAGACAATAAAAGAGGAAAAATTACATTAATATCACTAAATATGTATTTCACTTTATACCTACCCGAACTCCACTCACTAGTAATTTTCGACGTGTCGTTTATGTCGTAAATTCTAATTTACGACGTGTATATTCGACGCGTCAAATACTAGGTATAATACTCGTTTTCGACGTCGAGTATTATACCTACCCAACCCTGACAGAAAGTTAACAATTTCATACACTAGCATGATATTATATCGTACTAGTCATATCGTAACAAAGTTAGTCAAATTATCCAGATGCTTTTGCTTTATTCGTTGCTATGCTTCCCAACAAGCTCTCATTTTCTATAATTGTAAATATGTAATAAAAGTTAACAGGTTAGGTTTTGCGTCAGTTTGTGTCAAAACTGATGCAAAACCTAACCATCGAATTTGACAGACTTACAGTGTCACCAACAATACATTTCAGTATTGCCAAACGTAATTTTTTTCCATAGGTGAGTTTTCTAACACCCGTTACTATAGTGGAAATATTACCCCAGTGGAAAAAACAACTGCCTATCTCTAATTTTAGTTACTAAACATACGTGTATTACTAATTCATCAAATATCACAGTTTTGCTAACAAACTATATACTGACATTTGTATAACATTAAAAAATACAATAAAGTTGCAACTCGACTTTTACTGAATACTCAGGTTTCATCTAAAAATACTAGCTGAAAAATATTTTCTTGTTTTGCCTTTCTGTAACAATTCAAAAATGAAAGTTGTTTAAATCTAATACTGGGCAGTTTCATTAAGTAATTTCTGTTGTTTTCTTTTCTAAATTTGGATCCAATTTGTATTATCCACTTCCTTATTGATGATACTGAACAGAAAGCTCTTATTTTATTTGTTCATGTATATTTTTTTGTATTAACTGGTTTTTGGTTAGCGTACATTTTATATAATAATGTCACGAATATGATAGATAGATAGATAGTAGGGATGTCGTACCCGGTCTAAAACGAAACCCGGGTACCCGAAATCAATACCCGGGTGAACACGGGTACCCGAAATATATAACAAAAAAGTTAGTGTACATCTGAACATCTGAAGTAACTACAATTTCTTTCTTTTACGCCGCGAGTTTTAAAGTGAACTAAATTAAAATAGTACATACTCCCCAATTCAAACGGCAAGTCGTCTGTTATTCGTAAATATTTTCACATTTCCAAGTGCTATCAAATTCAAGTACGTGACTTTTTGTCCGAAATTGGTAGCAGCATTGTCACACAGAGGATGTTTCCTTTACTTCACCCATACTGACGCGATTTAATGGTACTATTGACGGGATTCTTGTTATTACTGCATGGTTATGTTTTTCCACAGCTTATTCCTATTGTTTTTAAGTTTTTATAATTTTCTCCGAAAAAGGCTGACTTTCTGGAAATTATATAATTTATTAGTCGGGTACCCGGGTCTTAAAAATATACCCGGGTCGACTATTACCCGGGTCGACCCGGGTACCCGCCGACATCCCTAATAGATAGATACTTTATTAGTGCCATATATATAGAGTACTTACACTAGTCAAACTGGTTTGCAACCTAAATAATTTCATGCTTAATATTAAAAATAATAGTAGATACAAGATTATTTCAGATATTATGAATTTTAGATGTACGATTTATCGCATTCTATAAATTCTCTATAGTCATAGAAAGCTTTGCTGATATAAAATAACTTAATTCTAGTTTTAAATTCTTTTAAGTTTAAATTTTTAATAGTGCTTGGGAGGCTATTAAAAAATTTTACGCTGAAAAAATCAGTCCCATTTTGACATCTTTTTAATCTGCAATAGTTGTTTACTAGGTTTTCTTTCCTTCTTGTAGGGTATTCATGCAGTTCGCTATAAGTTTGGTAGTTTTTTTGGTTGGTTTTAACGTAAATTGGTTTTTCCAAAATATATATTGAGGGAAAAGTTAGAATTCACAAATATTTAAAAGCATCCCTGCAATCATCTCTGTAACCTAAGCTCATTATTATTCTTATAGCCTTCTTTTGGAGTGCAAAAATTTTTGATGCCTGTGCTGCATGTCCCCAGGCCAAAATTCCATAAGACATGACCGATTGACCAAGAGAATAGTATGCAAGTTTAAGGATTTCAACCGAGACACAGTTTTTAAGATTTCGTAGGATAAATATGAAACTACTCATTTTATTACACACATAATCAACATGCTTATGCCATCTCAATCCCGGGTCAAGCACTACACCCAAGAATTTAATTTCGTCCTGTTCGTTGTTAATGTTATAAGTGTGTTTTAATGTAAATATCATATTGTATGTTTTACTCATATTTAAACAAAGTTTGTTTCTGTTTAACCATTTTTTAGTTTCTCTTAAGAGCATTTTCTGAGTTTGCTAGAGCTACTTCTAATAAATTATCTCTAACTGATATAGTAGTGTCATCTGCAAAAAGTGTATATTTGACATTTTCTTTATTGATGGGTAGATCATTAATATAAATTAAGAATAATAATGGCCCAAGAACAGACCCCTGTGGGATGCCTACTGTTAATTCTTTTTTTGATGACATTAGGTCCTCTACTTTTACTTGTTGATATCTGTTTGATAAGTATGAATTTATTAGTTTGATGCTATCGCTATCAAAGTTGTACCACTCTAATTTTTTGACAAGTTTTTGATGAGAGACACAATCAAACGCTTTTGTGAGATCGCAGAACGTTACTGAATCAAATTCATTATTTTGAAATGCATCTGAAATGTCATTAATAAGATTCATTATTCCCTGGACTTGGTTTTTATTTTTTCGGAATCCGAACTGACAATCTGTGAATATTTTGTTTATTTCAAAGAATGATGAGATTCTGTTAGCCATAGCAGTTTCAAAAATTTTTGATATGATAGGCAAAAGAGATGTAGGCCTATAATTACCGGTTTCCCTCTTATTCCCTTTTTTATAAACGGGTATGACAATTGAGACTTTCAAAGCCAAAGGAAAGTATTTTAATTTTAGACATTGATTTATTAGTTTTGTTATTGGCATTATGATAAAAAATTTTATGCATTTTAGCAGAATTACGTTAAAACCATAAACGTCCCTACTATCTTTACTTTTTAAGCTGTCGATGATATCACGAATCTCAATATATGTCACTTCTTCAAAGATGAATTTATATGTTAAGGCTTGGGACTCAATATGTAAATCGTCCCCAGTTTCTGTCTGGTGATTTTTCAACAATCTTTCAGTTAT
Source organism: Agriotes lineatus (assembly GCA_940337035.1). Classification (NCBI taxonomy): domain Eukaryota; kingdom Metazoa; phylum Arthropoda; class Insecta; order Coleoptera; family Elateridae; genus Agriotes; species Agriotes lineatus. The sequence goes on along the minus strand of OW679198.1, from coordinate 154,693,714 downwards.
GTTTACAAAGTGTTCATTAAATTCGTTAGGTAGGATGTCATTTTTACGTACCTTGTGAACAGGTACATTTCTCTGTTCATTTATGATTTGCCATATAGATTTAATTGGATTGTTTGCATTTTTTATTAATTTATCATTTGCTGGTATTTTAGCATTTTTTATTGCATGTTTATATTGCGTTCTGAATCTCTTTTTCTCTTCAAGTATTTGCTCTGATGGATATAGCTTGTACATATTATCTAACAACAATAGGTGTTCCCTCATTTGTTTTAATGTATTATTGAACCAACTTATGGTTTTAGCTTTATTTTTGCTGATATACCTTTTCACAGGGAAACATTGAAGGTATGCATTCTGTAAAGTAGTGATTAATTTATCAAATTTTTTATCAATACTGAGGGCATCCTCAGTGATGAAGTTCCAAGCCACATTTTCAATTTTATTATAAAAGTTAAGTTTACCCATTGTTGTAATTGGTCTTACGACATTTTCATTATATGGAAATTTAAAATTGATTTCAGTTTTAAATTGTAGTGTTTGTGCCTTATCATCAGAGAAATGTATATCAAATGTTCCCACAGTATAATACTCAGTGTAAAAGTTTATAAAAATGTTATCTATACAGTTATTCTTTCGGGTGTTTTCATATATTGTTTGTTTGAAACCGAAACTTTCTAAGAAATTGCATAATGATGTGCAATTATTATGACTTGTTCCGAATGCTACATTAAAATCACCGGCTAGGATTATTCTTTTTCTTACACCTATTTCATTTATACTTTCATCAAGAATTTCTAAGAAGGTATCAAAGTTTCCCAATGGTGGTCTATATACTGTTATGATGAATGTATCAATATTTTTTATATATGTACAACATATTTCAATACATTTTTCAACACTTAGATTTGAGATGCTATTTACAGGTAAGAACTCCATGCCACATTTAATTAATATTACAGAGCCACCACCTATGCAGTTTTGCCTAGCATAATGACTAGTCATTTGGAAATTGTTGATACGCAATAAATTTATTTCGTTGTTGTTCAACCAATGTTCAGTTAAACAAATTATGTGAAAGTTTTTATCAACTAATAGAGTGTCTAGTTCTTGAATTTTATTTCGAACAGATTGAATATTTACGTGAAGTAAAGTAAATGTGGGAAGTACCCTTACTTGTGAGGCATTAGTTATTGAGTCCTTTTTATTTTCATTTTTATTTTTATTTTTATTTTTATGCCCTATGGTTATTTGATCCCTCTCCGGGCAAGACGCAATAAAAAACGGTCCACACGGGTTCCAACAGGCCAAATTTTCAGGTTCTTGAGGGCTTCTTCTTGATCTTCTGTAACCGTAATTTTGAAGGCTGAATACTCCTCAGGGTGCTTTGATTGTATCTTCGCACACTGAGGATTTGTAATGTTCTTTTCCATAAGAAAAGCTTTCAACTTTTCTTCTGTGGTTTCTTGATGTAGTCTGTAGACATGTAGGTGACTCATTATCGGTGCAGCTTTTAAAGTGGTGGATTCACTATCTGCTCCTTTAATTACTTTCTTGTTGTTTCTTATTCTTCTATGTCTTACTTCCGTGAAATTATGGTTTAGCTAGCATCCAAGGATCGATTTTAGTTTTGGCAACAGCAACTTTCTGCACCATATTTTCTGTGAATTCTTTATCGGAAGCTCTCCATCCTTTCTTCAATTTGTATAAAGTACTCTTTGCAAGTTTTAATGCTTTTGAAGCATTTTCAATTGCTCGATGATGATTACTGTAAAATGGGGTGAATAGAAACTGCTGGGTGAATAGAAACGAAAACAGGAAACTTCTTTAAAAACATTTCTACTTCGGAATTAAGACTCACACAGCATCAAATTTGTAGTTAAACGATCACTAGATGTCAGCTTAACTACTTTGACAGTTCAAAGATATTTTCTATTGGCAACACTGATTGTAGTACGAAACATCTGTTATAGCCATGGCTAACTAAAATTTATATAGCAAAGCTATCACGGCTATTCCATAAGTGTCACTTTCATTGTTGTAAAATGTTCTTATGACAATTGCCAACGCGTATAGAGTTCCTATATGTACTAAGAGTTGAGCCATTGGATCCACAAATCAAGGACCATGTGATGTAGCAAAGATATATTTCATTTGTTTAAGTAGAAAGAAGTATGCATAAAGTTTAAAATCGGAAAAAATCAGGTGCTCCATGGTTTGTGGATCCATAACAAGATACCCTACATGTCCCAACTCTTTTATATACAGGGACTCTAACGCGTATAGAGTCCCTGTATATAAAAGAGTTGGGACATGTAGGGTTACTTGTTTTGGATCCACAAACCATGGAGTATCTGATTTATGCCGATTTTAAACTTTATGCATATTTCTTTCAACTAAAACAAATGAAAGATATCTGTGCTACATCACATGGTCCTTGATTTGTGGATCCAATGGCTCAACTCTTAGTACATATAGGAACTCTAACGCGTACGGTTTTTGGCGCCATCAGGTGGTGAAATACAGCACCTAAATCTGGTTCTGGTTGTTGTCTTTACTAAAGATATTTTTTAGGTTATAAACGGTTTTAAAATAAATGTTTGTAAAATCTACAAAAATGGAATTTGGATAATTTAAGTCTGCACGATCTTGAATTTTAACTGTTAAATGTGCAGGTAATTCGACATCTTCGTTTTCAGTTATGCTTGATGTAGTTGGAAATGCTGCAGAACTAGTGAAGTTACTATAATGTGCAATTTTTGAGGATGGCAGTCTTCATAATACCACAGCGTAATAGCAGACGAAGAGCATGCCCAGCAATTCGAGCATTGTTGCGCCATTTGAAGCAACTTTCTATTGCATGTGTGCAATCATTGCCTCCACTGCATCCGAACTAAATGAACCTGTTAATACATAGTAAAAACCAGCTTCTTGAAGTAAAAATGTGATGTATAATGATGTACTTTTAGCAGTCAATTTCAAGACGTGAGTCTTTCATTGGATAAACCTCGCAAACCAACATATGCAGAAGAATTTTGCATAGGATCGATATAGTTCTGAAGTATTACGTCCAAGCAATAGTCTTTCGTCAGAAACATGAACCAACGGTGCAGTGCTGCTATCTAATTTTTGCAGAAATTGTTCTATTACACACATTATGAATCTGGAAAAAGTCGTATATGCTTTCTAAACATTTCACAGTAGATGCTGTTGACATTTTTAAATTCAATTTGTCCTGCTTTTAAAAACTGTAAAGAGGCAGTGGCGGTGGGTGAAAAAATCTGAACAGCATGTAAAATATAATTTTTTTCAAAATCTGATGAGTACAAATTCTTTTTCGTTAAGTACCGTACAAGCTTACTTAAAAGGTAGTCCATTTTGCAGATCATGTACAGGCTTTAGAAAAGGATGTTCCATGTAGTTTTTTAGAATTCCACCACAAAAAATCTAAATCTAAAAATTATTTGCAACAATTCTTAGAATAACGAAACCACAGTCAGAAGATTTAAGTACTCTCATTGTTAACGAGTAAAAGTAATTAATTCTCAAAGAAGAATGAAAAAAATATCGTGCTGGAATGATGTATCTTGTTGACAATCCATGTACTTACATATAACATAACAACACATTTTGTTTGCTATTTGAGGTTTATTGCAAACGGTTGTATATTGAGTATTATCTACACCATAGATGCGATCTTCAGATCTGCTATACTGCACTTTCTCCTTAATTGACATATTGTCAATAATTAAGAAGCAAATTCTTTCTGCTGGAACTGTTAATTAAGCGACTTTAGCCATTAAACGTTGCTTAATTAATTCATCTGAACAATTACAGTCACCAAGATACCATAACAATGTTTTTGATGGTAAACTCGCTAAATAGTTTCTGCAGTGCTGATATCCTTTAGAAGAGCGAAATCTCCATATTGTACACATATGAATCGAAACTTCTGACTAACGAGGAGCTTTTTTTATCATAATTAAGAACAATTTTTGCACGAAATTCTGCTTTTTTGTCTCCATCGTCAGCATCTTGGAATATTTTATGGAAAACATTTAATTTGCCCCAATTTTTCTGTATATCATTCTAAGTGGTTTTATTTTTAATAAACTTTGAATAATTAACACTAATCCGCTTTAGCTTTAAAGTCAACATTTTAATAGTAGGTACATATACTGAAGATCTGCAATTTGGGCTGGAGATATAAGTTCAGCTTGGGTTTCTTTTGAATGGTTTTTGTAAATCTTCTTGTTCTTATTTAATTTCAAAATTAGGTCAAATTTGCTAAAAAATTTACATAATGGTACTTCTAATTAATGTGATAAAAAATATGTATTATCTACAGTTCCAGTTGGTGTAGCGTTTTTAATCAAACAAGTATTTTTGTCAAGTACTTTTAGAGAATTCTCATCGAAATGGTTAATACACATAGTAGAGTATTCAATAAGTTTAGAAATATATGTAATACATGAATAATAAATATTATAAATAAAGGTAATTTAATTAGTTTTATTATTAATTAACACGTTGAAGGACAGTTGCCGACTTCATATAGGGTTGTGTTGTGATACACTGCGATGCTTATCAGCGTTCTGCACAAGTAGGAGCAAAGAGGTAGATAACTGTAAGAGAGCTGTTTGGGGCAAATAACTCGTGTTTGGGTGACACTGATATGACTGTGTACGTACCAGTGGTGACAGTAACAACTGGATTATGTACTATTATTTTATATGGAAAATTAGATGCAGTGCAGCATTCAGTTATACTGGTAGATACAATTAAGGACGCTGCTCAGCGTTAGTGTCCTTCAACGTGTTAACAACATCACTCCTGAATTAGCTTTGAGCCATTTGGTACGAATCTGCATATCGCTTGGAAATTCAAAAAGTGGTTTGTTTGGATTTCCACAGGTAAACCACTTTCTAACCATTTTAAATAGCTTTGAAAGAACCTGTTTATATAAAAATTACTGACTCAAACTACGGCAATATAAATTTGAGGATATAGTTGATTGAAATATGACAAGTTTTCAAATCTACCTATTCAGCAGTATTTGTTTTTAATTTGAATATCGCGGTAGGCCCTGAATAAAAGTTCAGAATAACACTAAGAGGTGGCGCCAAATGACATTTTGTCATGGCATGCTTTACAGAATCATGTTTTTATGGTGATTGTAATGGCTGTATTAGCGTAAGCTAACCTAAATATTAGTTGGCTATGTTATAGCGAAAGCACGTGAATTTTCGATTGCTATCAAAACTTTATTCGCAGTGTTTAGATAAAAACAGGTAAGACATTAAGTTTTTGATCAAAGTAGGTAGCTTTCAAGTGTCTGGTTTACATTGCTGTTTTCAGAAATTGCCTTTTTTGGTTAGTTTATCAGTTGTCACCTCTGACCTAACCTAACCTAACCTAACAGAACGTGGCGTACGCAATATTGCGGTATGGTGTATTATCAGTTCTTGAATGTTAAAAGCAACAGCAATTTTCACACTTTAAAACACAAAGAATCTGTCATATGACATTAGTCACTGCACAAACGAAATCCCTCTACCCACCGTTACTGATTACTTGTACTTGTCATTTAAAATGTAACCAAACCTTGTATGTTTGACAACTTTCCACATATTGCCAATTCATCAAATATGATCACAGCGGCTCTCATGACTAAGGTTTCCAGTCCCGGGATCTGGTCCCGGGACAGTCCCGGGATTCTACCACAAATACAGAGTCCCGGGACCACAGCCAGCCCAGACGAAGTCCCGGGACCATGTCAACAGGCGTGCGTATTCTCGACAGTGTTGCCAGGTCAAAATTCTAAAAGTCACTAGCTTGCGGTGGAAAAAATCACTAGATTGACAAAAAATTCACTAGATTAATTTAAACGTGAAAAAAGCTGGAAATTAAGAAACAAAATCAAAGTTTTCACAACAATTATAAAAAATAAGCAAAATAACGAACAAGATAAAATGTTTAAAAATATAATAAAAAGTATAAATGAATAACACCTACAATAATTATACAATATGTAATTTAATCATACATTTTGTTATTAGGATTTGTTATTATTGCATCCGTAAAAACAAAATCATAACAGTTTTCTGGCAAAATTAGTTTTATTTAAATTAATTGAACTGAAAACCGTTTCAACGTAGACGCTACTATGGGGAAGAACAAAAAAATACTCACAAACTGAGAAAGTTGGGGATATAACAAATTACCGTCGGCGTTTTTACAATTAAAAATTTCTTTCCAAAATTCTAAATCATCCATTTCAAAATTAATGGCAGAATATTTTAGCGATCGAATTTACCGATTTAAAGCATTGATATCCGTTATTAGATTAGGAAAATTGGGCCGAGACTATCAACATTTGCAACTATTGAAGGATTTAGAAAATTTAATGATTTAAGCATAACAGCTTCATGGGAATTAAAGGGAAATCTTTGAAAAATTTGATGCGCTGCTTCGGTGTAAAAATGTAAACACTTCTAGTGACTAGTAGACTAGTCCCGAAGATCCCGAAAATGGTCCCGAAAGAAGAAATAGTGTTCAGGTGAAATTTCCGAATAAAATTTCCAAAGAAAAACAATTGTTTTAAGTTAAATAAAATGTTTCTGTGCTGATAATTTGCGTTGGGGTTCGTCTACAACTTCATTGCTTTATTCTGGTACTAAAAATGTCTGTCGCTTTTGCTTTTGTTTGAACTGCAAAGTGCGTGTAATCCTTTCGTCAAGCTGCCTCTGATTATGATAATTTTGTAGGAACCCACTTTACATTTCGTCAATTGTTTAGGTATCTTCAATATATAAAACTGTTGCCATAGTAACTACAAATCGTTATTTTTTTTAAATGTAGAATGAAGGTAGGTTGCGAATCGGAATTCATTCTAATTGTAACGCTTTAGCAGACAAATAACGAACACACTTAAAACCCAAAAATATAAATTATTCAGCTTTTCGCACATATCTAAATCCAACAAAAAAAAACAGTCAAATACACAAATAGAAAAAGATATGCAAATGTGGCTGAAACAACACACAGGTTTAATTCTAATCTACCGAAAACAATACCTCTCCTCCGTTACGCAAAACGCAAATAATGCAGAATGTACAAGAGGCATGAGTAATACGCCGGACGCCGGTGAATACCCGTCCTAATTCTCTGATATCGAGAATCAGTGTTGCCAGGTCTAGTGAAATTTCATTAGATCTAGTGATTTTTAGTCTATCTAGTGATTTAGTGATAACTTTTGCCAAAAGAGAATTATCTAGTGATTTTATTCAGTCTATTTTATAAAAAACCAAATAGTAAACCAAAATTCCTTCGCCCCTTTAGCCGTTGTTGCAGAATACTACCTACTATTATTATTCCAATCTTAGAAATTAGTTTTCGCTGTGACGGACAGATGGCAGCCTGAGATTTGGAATGCGAAGGTAAGTAAATTCCATGAATTACTTAACAGAAAATAAGTATTTCTCTGGTTCAAACTAAATGCCCGAGGATATAAACAGAACTCCGAAAGGGAATTGTTCACATTTGCATTTTTACTTTCGGTAGAACGCAAAATGCAAAGAGTCGACGTCGTAAAATTCAGGTTCCTCCTGGCAAAAGTGTAACAGGTGCAGATTTTGAAAGCATGTCGGATAAAGAAGATCAAGAGGATGAGGATTATGATTTTGAAAGACGCATGGAAACCTTGGATGAAGGTTCAGATCTGGAAATGAATTTACCCCTTATTCACTTCATGCCAAAAATGGAAAAAGCTCCAGAATATTCTTCAGATGAAGTCTCAGAAATGGATACTTCACTGCCAAGTTTCACCGATAAGTCAGTTGCAAATAATAATGATTCATCAGTATCAGTCCGCTTTGAGGGTAAATTGTTTCGATATGTTTCTCCTGTTTCGCTTGATGTAATAGAAAAAAAAGGAATTTAGCTTCTGGTGTGTTTTCCAACAAAATATCTAAATATGCATAAAAATTAATTTTTTATGGGACAGTCACTGATATTGCAGAAAATGCCACTTTCTTAAGAATTCATCCAACCAAACACTCGTCAGGATATATGTATGGATTTCCAGAGGTTTTCAATATTTCCACCTTTAATTTTAACCAGGTTGTTGGACAGGTTTTCCCAGTTCAAGACAAGATAATGGCATCTACGTCGAGAAGAGACATTCTAAAATTTAATGTGCATCAAAATTATTTGAATGAAATAATATGCCTTTAAATGTAACACATTTCTACAGGAAAATTTTTTTTTTTGTAAAATTGTTTTTGTGTAGTTATATTTTTTACCAATTTTAAAAACATTTTATGTGTTTCTATTAGCCCCCGTTTAGGTAGGATAGCAAATTTCACTGAATAAAATGGGTGTTTCTATTCACCCCACATTAAGTATTAATAGAAATAGGTTTTTTTAAGCGAAAAACTTAATTTCTTTTTAAATTTTGCTATGGGCTTTTTGATCTACAAGTCGTGACCTGTAGATTCCATATTTTTCGTTGTTGAAATGGTGACTACCATTTTAGCAACGGAGTTGGAAAGGTCCGAAACTGTTTCTATTCACCCCATTTTACGGTACCTTTCTCATTTTCGAAGTATTAAACAATATTTAAAATAAGTGTTTTCGATTCATCCAAAATTCTTTTCATTTTGAAATGAAAATTGAAATACTGAAGGTGTTAAATTGACATTACTGTCAGTAATTCTTTCGAGTTACGAAGATGAGTTGTTCTGGTGATTTTTTGTTTCACTCAGTTTGGGTAAGATGAAAAGGGATAACATTTTCTACTGGGGTAAAAATTTCACTATAATACATACTATTTAACTTTTTCATTTAAAATGCGCTGAAGTTTCAATTTTTGTAGATGTTATGAAAAATATTCAACGCCATACGGCCATTATTGCATCTAACTCGGATAAATTCATTAGCCTCGGCCTGACGGCCTTGGCCACAAATTTATCCTCGTTTGTTAGATGCTTACTAACGGCCTTATGTCGTTAATAATTATAAAGCATTATGTAATGAATAAAGTAAATTGCTTCATTATATCATTTTTGTGTGCATTTATGTTTATGTTGCACACTTTACAGAAAACTAATTCATTTCCAATCCTCTAGATATCTGATTTTACAAGCCAGACTATTAATCTTTAACCAAGAATCACAAAATTTATTCACCCTGTTTTCCCGCTTTTGTGTACAAAATTTCTGCTTTCTCTGAATCACAGTATTTCATCGAATTAAAAAAAATAGCTGTTTGAGTTAGTATAATTAATTTAGGGTATATAGTTAAAAACTAAACAAAATATTTGGTGCTTAAAATTAGCTAAATACCTGTGACGACCCTTTAACCAACCACTTATCCATTGATTGCAAACAACACGAAGTTGAGGTTATGTTTTTGCTTTGGTTATAAACGCCAGACGTAAGCACTACTGTAAACTAAAAAATCTGTCACCGAATTCAGAACTACCAATCTAACAAAAATAACAATGTAACTGAATTATGAATTTAGAGATATTCTTGAACACAAAAATATTAAATAGGAGCAAAAAATAGTAGATTATGCAATGAGGGAGAGAAATGCGTTATTTTGCTGAGGTACAATTTCTGACTCGAGGGCGAAGCCCGAGAGTCAGAAATTGCACTGAAGCAAAATAGCATTCTCTCCGAGTTGCATATACTATTTTTTTCACGTTGCAGGAAGATTTAAAACGAAAACCCGTTTTTTTAAACGTCATTTATTGACATTTTAGTTACAATTATTTTAAAATTAGTAGTCTTTGCTAAATTTTAAAGTTGGTGGCACTGTAAGTCATTATGACAAGGGCTCACAATTATGTCAAATTCGAGGTTAATAGATGAGGTTTTGCGTCAGTTTATGTCAAAACTGACGCGAAACCTAACCTGTTAACCCCGAATTTACCATAGATTACCATAGATACGGTAACATTTTTTACTTTAGTCCCTAGGGGCTAAAGTAATTACTTCTGTCCCTAGAGATAAAATGAGCTACTTTAGTCCCTGAAATAAGTGACTAAAGTGCCAACTTTAGTCCCGCAAGTGCAAAAATAAAAATTAAATCAGGTACCTACTAGGTGACATTTAAAAAAACCCGTTTTTTCCCGAAAATCATTCATCTCCCGCAAAATTCCCGCTACCCATTCAAATTTCCCGAAATTTCTAAAAATTTCCATAAATTGACAGCCCTGACTATGCCATAAATGATAACTGTCTTAAATGCAAATCTTTGTTAAATCGACATTTATGGATTAATAACAGTAAATTTAAGGTCGCAGAAAAAATATTGTAAGGTAAGTTGACCAAATAAGACCCACTTAAGAAAAAGCATTTTTTTTTGGTATTAGAACATCGAGCGAAAAATTTAAGAATAACGGAAAAGGTACTGTTACATAAGAACATTCGATGGCAATGATTTCGGTTAAGCGAAAATAATTATTAAATAATTATTACTTTTTGTTTAATGTTTTAAAAAATGTCTTGCTGGGCCTTATTAAGAACATGGTATTCCTAACAAGGCCCATGCTGAACCCAAATAAGGCACACCCCCTTTTTATATCGGATTACTGTAAAATTAATGGTTTCATTAAAAAACATCTTGAAGCTAATAAAATATTCTTTATATGAAAATAATACTGGGAACAGAAAATACAAACTAAACAATTAGCTTTTTTTAAATTAACAAAATTCAAACACAGTGTTCTAGATAAAAATTAACGAAAAATAAACTTATCTGATTTGAAAAACTAATTAGGGTGGAGCGTTGCAATACAGCCGGATGATGCTAGTATAATGGAGACAGATACATTATTGTCCGTTATTTTACAGCATGATCCAAATAAGGCCCACCCGGGCCTTATTGTGGACCACCAAGGCAATGAATTTTAAAAAATATTTTTTCCTACGGTCACCTCTAAAACTGACTATTAAGCGCTCACTGTCAATGCGAAAAGTTAGCGATTCACACATTTTTCCCCTAGTAACCATTTTAGCATCGCAACCACGTAAACAATGTCTTAATGAAATAATCGCGTCACTTCATTTTACTTTACGCATTGCCATGGCTAACCTGATTTACCTGATTATTAATTTAATTCGTCATTTTTCTGGAACTGGCTAAAATTATTGACAATTGCATCACGGTGCGTCCATCATCACGCAACAGATTTATTGAGTTTGTGAGTTTTTGTGAAGTTTAAGATGGAATTTGAAGGTAATTGCATCCCGCCTGAAGTATTTGAAGCGACCCAAACACCAACCAACGAGTGTTGTTGCCGGCCAAATCGCGCGGCCTTTATGAACGGCGGTACAACGACTTCATCAAATGGTGTGAATCGAAATTTCAATTATTTAACAATTTTGTCATTTATTTAGGACCGTAGAAACATTTTTTTATGTATTTCGAGTGTAAAGAGCCATTTTAGTATTCTGTTGCTTTTTCGCGCCTCGCTACCGCTCGGCTCGAAACTCGCATCCTCATACCAAAATGGCCGTCTTTACACACTAAATACATAAATATCTATTGTAATCCTTCTTGCATGCAAAAATTCTTTACATAATTTGAAATCTACACTTATTTAGCTTTGAAATGACATGCAGCAATTTAAAAAGGGATAAGTAAACACTTGGTAAAACCTTATTGCGCACTTACCTGTTATTATACTCGAAGCCACCGCTAACACTTTCCGACGTAAACCAAAGACAAGAACAGACGTAAACTAGCGCACAGACTGCGACCGCTGCAGCGTTTCCGGCCTCCATTCTAACCTTGCCGAATACCCACAACAGATGCCGAAAATGCCCGATTTACCCGGAAGTGCAAAACAGTAGAATGCCCGCGAATTCAAATAATTTTATTTTTAATGTTGATTATTTTAATACTCCATAACTTATTAAAACTCAAGTTTCAATTATTTTTCTGTTTATTTATTAAAAATACAGCATAAATCCTTTGAAGTAAAACAAATCTGGTGTGACATACGCACACAAATTCCTTTTACAGTGATCTTATAATTAGCCAAAAGTTTAATGTTTAAGAATTCGTCAACATTTTTCAAAAATTACACATTCTACAAAAACTGTGTATGTTTAATCTGTAACCTCATTTACCTTGCGGTGTAAAGGCTGGTGTATAGCCCCTCTATTTACAAATAGTAGCGACATTGTGGGGCAAACCTGATGCAAACATGAAAATACAAAAAGTTACTAAACGGCAAATTTCAGTGAAAAATAACAGATCTGAGTACCTGAAATCCTTTTCTGCCACTATTTTTACACTTATCGACACAACACCGTGGCATTTCCACGTCCTCGACTTCGAATTAGCCCCCGAAGAGAAAAATGAATAAAAACAAGACAAATGTCAATGTCACATTTTAATTAATTATGCAACTTTTTTTGCAATTTTAAAATATGCTAGGGACTTAAGGGATACCAACGTGATTTTGCCCCAGCGGCAACATCAAAGGTTGTCGCTACTATTTGTAAATAGAGGGGCTATAGGCTGGTGCAGAGCCAGTAGATATAGAGAGTACCGCCATTCTTTGATCCGTGAAAATGCCGCCATCGCCGCCATTTTTGTTCCCACCAGCAATGACTGATTGAGTTATGTCTAAATTTTTACTTGAAATTGGCAAGACTGTAAGTCTATGTCAAATTCGAGGTTATCAGGTTATGTTTTCCATCAGTTTGTGTCAAATAACAAACAAAACCTAACCTACTAACCTCGAATTTGACATAGACTTACAGTCTTGCCAATTTTAAGTAAAATTTCGGATTGCCAATAAATGTCACGTTGACGGAATTGTGTTACTAACCTCAAAGTGACGTATATGACAAAGGAACAAACATGGCGGACATGGCGGTACTCTCTATATCTACTGGCTCTGGGCTGGTGCTTTATGCGCTGGCATCTGGCGGTGCAATGCTCAACTTGCGGTGCAATGCTCAACTGGCCGCGGATTCGGGATACAGAGTTGGAGCGCGCCTTTGGTGCTTGCGCAGCAACCATTATGTGAGTTGGGTGTCTTGGTGATGTGTTGACCTTGTTACTCTATCTCTTAGGTCTGTGGTTCTGAGTAGAGCACAGTTAATTTGGTGCCCAACTGTGAATGGTCTCACTGGGCCCGATTCTAATCGCCAAGAATACGGAAAAATTCCGACCCAGCGGGATTCGAACCGAGGACTTGCTTAATGCAAGCCTGGCGCTTACCTATCTGCGCCACGCAGCTCCTTCTACAAAAACTGTACCTACAAAATAATATAAATTTTAGAGTTATTCAACTGGAAAAATCACCTATCTCACTTCAATACACAATTAAAAAAGTAATAAAATTGTAAAATGTTTATTTAGAATAAAATGGGTAGAAAGCTACGAACGAAAATCACTACCTATCCGCTTAGGGCCGATTCTACAATGCAAGTATATACCTAGAATAAGCTGTCCGAGGTATAATTGTCATAGTTTCCTTTGTTATAACAATCGTTTCTAGGGTATTTATTCCGTGCATAACTTTATCCTTGGTTTGTAGTACTGGCCCTTTTAAGTAGGAGACGTCCGCGACCGGAGACTGGCAGTATTTGCAGTTCTTTAACATTATCATGTGAAAATGCCTGGGCTTCTTGAAGTTACTGTTGGATGGACGCAACTTTTTCGATGCGATTGCAAAGGTACCTTAACATCGCATGGAATTGTGGACGGGTTACATTACGTCAAACCGTCAACATGAAAACGCAATCCTCATGTGTTGTGAAATCACTCACAAGGTAATGAGATACTACACATTATTTAAACTGTTGGCGGCCCAATGCGCTCAGGTAGATGGAGCACATTATTACAAAAAATTATTTCAATCGTTATAAAAAGTATTTCAATCGTACTGCGTACGCCGACGTAGTGCATAAGCCGACGTTACGTTACCATACGCAATACGTCAGACGTTACGTTGGCGTATGCATATATATAATACACATATATTGCTAGTAGGGCCGGGAAACGTCAGAAAACATTACGGCGCCGACATAGTCTCACTTAGAGTATAACGCGTCTCGTGCGCATGCGTGAGAATTCGTACTCTGCCTTTAGAAGCGAATTTTAAACTTGACCACTTCCCCATTGGCCGGACGACGCCGCCGCGCTTGCACACAGCTCACCATTATACATTGAAGAGTTGGTTGTCTGTCTCACTTCCTTGGTCATTTCCCACTAATAGCCGCTAGCAATATAGTAAGTATTAGATATATGGACCAGTGCTGCCAATCTGCGGGTAATTACCCGAAATACGGGTATTTCAGCCATTTGCGGGTAATTACGCGGGTATTGAATAATACGAGTAATTTCGGGTATTATGGAGCTGGAGCTACCCTTTGCTTTATTTCTTCAAGAATTCAAACGTAAAAAACAAAATTAAATAAATATCAATAGCTTTCTACCCCCATTTTATGCTAAAATGAACATTTTACATTTTTATTACTTTTTTAATGTGTATTATTGTGAGACAGGTGATTTTTCCAGTTGAATACTTCTACAATTTATATTATTTTGTACGGTTTTTGTAGGAATTTGTAATTTTTGAAAAATTTTTACGTATGCTTAAAAATTAAAGTTTTGGCTAATTATAAGATCACTGTAAAAGGAAGTTGTGTGCGTATGTCACACCAGATTTTTTTTTACTTCAAAGGATTTATGTTGTATTTTTAATAAATAAACAGAAAAATAATTAAAACTTGAGTTTTATTAAGTTATGGAGTATTAAAATAAGCAACATTAAAAATAATAGCTAATTATGCAACAAGTGCTAAAGTCGACGTTTATGCACGAGACATGAAAATTAACATGTCTCGTGTATAAACGACTTTTAGCACGCGTTGCATACAATATTTTATCTACGACCTTAATTTTACCGTTATTAATCCATAATATCGATTTAACAAATGTTTGCATCTACGACACTTCTAATTTATGTCATAATAAATAGTAGCCCACACAGGGGTGAAACTGAGACCTAAGTATGCGCAACAAGAAAAGTTCCCTGGGCACTGCATCGGGTCGGGGAGCCGGAAATTTAGAACCCGTAATACGCAGTCGCAGACAAGAATATCGATTTTGACGTCACATAACCTTGCGTTTCCCAACGCCGTAATTGTTTGCTAGTTGAGGTTAAGTGCTTCGTTTTGCTAATAACAGTAAGTATTGCCTATATTTTGTTTAAATACTTGTTAATTTTAATGTATTCAGCTCCTGAATTCCTAGTTTGTTTACAGCGACAGCGAAATAAACATCCATATTTAATTTTGTAATACCTATTGCCTCATGTACCCATTAACTAAAATAGTTAATTTTTTCAGTTATAAATGTCCTTTGCACGGTGCTAATGGTCAGCACGAAAAAGAAGTCGACCTGCTTTCCTGGCTGCAAGAAATTGGTACTACAGGTCAGTGTACGCATTTTTATAAATTTCTGTACCGCATTCTTAACTTCCGAAGCATTAGAAGTAATCGTTAGGTATTCCTACAAATGTGGTAGAAGCTAATACAGTTTTATGTTCATGTTATGATCAGCCTCTGACATCTTCAAATGTATGTACATGTTTGACGTATCAGCTAATTTGTTTCCTTTATAAAATAATGAAATAAGCAACAGTAATAATTTTCATTAGTAATATAACAAGGGCGAGATACACTTACCGATAATTTTGCACATGCCAAGGTTGAGTGCTGGTTGCAATGAAAACTGTTGCGAGGGCAGTTTTCTAAGGGCAATCAGCACGATGACTCTTGGTACGGGTAAAATTATATGTAAGTGTGTTGCCCGCGTTTATAATTTGAAGATAATATCAGTCATGTCACAATCGTGTGTAATAATCAACGTTAGATTATTTATCAAAATTATTCAGGATTATTTATATGCATTTCTTTCTGTTACCGATTTTGAACCTAGTTTGGAGAATAACTTCAAGCAGTTCTACAAATCATTAATAGGTTTTGGAGAAACTGCCCTGACGATGCCCACATCTTCAAATTTGTCAAGGAGAAGCATAAGCCGAATACCTCCATTACCCAAGAACATCGGAAGAAAATGGCTGCGAAGTATTGTTATTTATTCTTTATGTTTATAAATAATACGTATATTTTATTTAATTCGATGTTGTTTTATAAGCATTTATTTTTTGTTCTAGAATTTAATATTTATTGTATTGTATATTATTTCTGCTGAATGTATTTACTACATTAATAGAGTCTTTTTTACTAGTGCTGTCCTTATATAATTGTTTTATTTACATTAAAAGTTGTACTCTTGTAATTTGTATTTAAGAAATAATTTGTAAATTCTAATTGCTAATGCCTAATTCAGCATTAGCAATTAAAGTTTATGAATTATTTTTTAAATCAAATTTTATTCACAAGATATTTTTTAAATCAATGAGATTGGAGGGTTGCCTATACGCCATTCAAATTTCCCGCTAGCGCCGTTTAAATCTACCGCTCATTGTGTAATTTGCCACTTGGGCACCAGGGTGCAGCTTTGTGAAAAAATGGTGGCGTGTTGCCAACGTTTAGCATGGGGGATTCGCTTCTATTAGTTACTGTTTTGTGGACGTACTGCCACAAAGCAACACTAATAGAGGAGTTTCTTAAATGCACCTGTCAATAATTGTTAGGGACTGGCCCACCCGCCGGAGGGCGCTAGTGTCGCCACTCGGCAAGGTTGTGAACCAAACTATAATTAATTATGGGTCGGTATGTGAAGAAGTGTTGTTTCAAATTGTGCCGATTTAGTGTAGGAGACACAAGTTTCCCAACGGCATAGAAAAACCTACTAATAGAAGCGTTTTCTGAATGCATCTGTCAAATCAAATAATTGTTAGAGATTGGCCCATCCGCCAGGAGGCGCTGGTGTCACCTGTCCGCCTTTTGAAAAGTGCGTAAATAGAAAGTCATACGTCAAACTGACACCGACAAATCATTTAAAATGCGTGAAAAGCATTTGAACCAAAGCAAATTGTTGCAATTGAGCACGACTATTGTAAGATTGACAATACCTATTAAACAATATTGCTATTTGAATTACTTAAATATATTTGTTATTCGCAAATATTTTGTTTGAATTTTCCATAATTATTGTAAACTTCAGAACCTATAAAGATTTTGCATATTCCGATTTATGCGGTTCAAAACTTTAAAATCGAGATTCTGATGAAGGCAAATTATGTATATGCAAAATTTGTATTGGTGTTGACAGTATATCCTTGATTAATCCAAATATCGTAGTAATGGCGTATTTAAATTTTGCCGCCTTGCTGGAATAGTTTCGGGCCCACCCGTTGTAGGGCGCTGAAACTTTTATTCAAGCTTACTGTTTGAGAAATCGCTCTATTAGTGGTTGCTTTGTGGTACTGCCTGACAACCAGTGTTGCCGATTGTCACATAATTATCAGATTCTAACATAATTTTTTCGCCATCTGGTAAAAAATTATAAAGTAACATAATTATCAATTTTAACATAATTTTATTGTCATGGATGATTTATTCTCTATTATCGTATCGTCGGCTTTCTGTAATTTCTAATATTTAATTGCACCAACTCGTATCGTCATTGTCAAATTTTGTGTGCATATTTTGAAACCTATTTAGCACCCTTGGTTGCTTCACAATAAAGGGCCCTGACAGCGGCGACGTCCTATAGATCATGTATATAGTTTACTAACCTATATACAGGGACTCTACGACGTACGACCTCCTAGAGTACCTACCTGTATGTAATATAAGATTATACAGTTACTCTAGGAAGTATATGGTCACTAGATTAATACACTAACAGCCAGCCAGTCTTACACCCGTATTCATAGTCGTTCGCCAGCGACTCGCCGGCGAAACGCCGGAGTTTTGCCAAGCCCCTTACGAGAATTAACATTGCATAGTAGCTCGCGCATGCAGCGCTCCGCCGAAAACCATAGTAACGCGCATCCTTGGTTTTACCGGCGAGCGACTATGCAAGGTTAATTCTCGTAAGGGGCGTGGCAAAACTCCGGCGTTTCGCCGGCGAGTCGCTGGCGAACGACTACGAATACGGGTGTTATAATGGCCACTAATTTGACGTTAACTTTAATTCGCTGTTAAAGTAAACAAAAGCGCATCAAATTTGTTTACTAATGAATAAAATGTCATAAGCACTTACGTTTTGATGCGCTTTTGTTTATTTTAACAGCGAATTAAAGTTAACGTCAGATTAACGTCAGATTAGTTGCCTTTATAAGACCGGCACTAAGTGTAAGGTACCGTAATTCCATTCCTCGTGTGAGAATGTGAGAACATTCTGAGATAAAGATAACAAATACACATTTCCCAAGTGCAATAAGGACACTAGTTTTTGGGGACTTTCTTTTTGGTGTAATGGCACTGCTGTAAAGTAAAATTCTTGTTCGATTGTGTTTTTATCCCCAGTTGGAGAAAATTGTGCAACAAGGATGGATATAAAAAAATCACTAATGGCGGTACCTTACACTTTAGTGTGTTGATCTAGTTTGGTGACATCTATTATCATAAAACCACAATTTATTTCGCAACGTTAATTTCAATTAAATGGCGGTTGAACCGAAAAAACTGCGTGTTAACATAATTTAGAGCAAAATCTGATAATTTTGTCTCGGCGATCCCATAATTTTAAATCGTACAAACGGCAACACTGCTGACAACACCGCGGTGTTGCATTGTTGTGATTCACCAGCGTCTGTTAAAATTAAAGCGCGCCAAGCCAATGGTTAATGCGTTAATTGTGAATTTGCCAGTCCCAAGCGAAGTAAAAATAGGTATTTTCCGGTACTTGAAGTGTCCAGTCCTCGCCTTGCCAGGGAGACAGTACCGTGAGCTGAAAACTGAAAAAGACTATCACAAAGCAGTGAACCGCCTACGAAGGAATAAATTCAGGGCCCTATCTAGGATCGCTGACATGGAGTACGAATATCGTGTTCGCCCTCTAATTGCAATTAGAGATAGGGTAATAAGTCAGTCAATGAGGTTTAGTAGACGATCAATACTAATGGTATGTTTTTTTTTAAGGATCTATTGCAAAGGGGACAATCCGTCCCACCATGGCGGCAGCGGCGGTTGCCAAACTCGCAACGTCAACATTTTTTAAAACGTTTAGGAGCACTAGCTGCTGCTCGCACTAAGCTAATCTGGTTGCGACCTTTACGCCACTACGAAAAAATCTTCCTAAAACTAACTCCGAGCAAATGCGCGTCAATAATATCCGAATTGGAAAATTATCGAAGTGCTATGCAAAAAAAATACATTAGGCAAAAAGACCGGGAACGCATAATGACAGAGGCGGCTCTTCGGCGACCAGACTATAATAAACTCACCGATACTGAAAAAATATACCTATTTTACAGTACGCCACTTTTTCAGTTAATTGTCAACATACGGACGAAAGGGGTGAAAGCAGTGTTGAAGGACACATTAGCACTGATAGACACCACTGCTCACCAAATTTTTTTATCAATGAAAAACACTATTTTTCGTCGGGGCGATTTGGGCCGGTCCTATATTGACCAAGCAAAACGACTTTGTGAACACAAATTATCCAAAATCAGCTTCAGCGACGAGGAATGGGCAGCTACTTTTAAATCCTCAAATATTGACCCGAAAAATTTTTCGCGTTTAAAAAAAACATATGCAATATTTTGTAGTCAAAAAAAGTTTGTCAACATTATGACAGATTTACTTGAAGAAAGAATACCATGCTAGAAATGCTTTTTTTTTATCGATATTGATAAGCAATACAGGCAGTCTATTGCAAACGTTAAGACCTCTGTTGTCCAGACGCTTGTAGAGAAGTCCCCTTTGGAATTGTTGCTGCTCTGCGTGTTATCAGTCCATATGACGAAGATCGGGGATTCCTGCTGAGCAACTTTTACCTTCAAGCAGGTACAAAGCCAACTTGACCGTTTGCAATTTCTGTTTTTTTTTTTAACAGTTACAGATCCTCCTGAGGACTTCATACAATATTCACGTTCACATAAGAGAGATTATCTACGTTGTAGTCCATAGTAATATGCTCATATGCTATTCAATTCAGAAGCCTCATTACCAGTTCAAGCCTTCCAATACTGGGTTTGCAATTGTCAGTGTGAAATACAGCAGATTGTTTTGTGTGGAAGTTAATCCAGAAGAATTACAATCTGTCACCTCATATTTTAACAAATACGCAAACATATTCTTCCATATCATATCACGTATACCTGCAACAGATAACTTTCCCCTAGACGATACGCGCTTCGCCTCGTTATACAACATAGTCATCACCACCAGGACCCTGTCAAATGCATTCAACGAATCCTCTTTCTTGACATGTCTGTTTCCGAACAGGGCAGGGTAAGACTTTTTTTGTACACACGATACATTATGTTCATTATTTCAATATTTTTAGGCCCACTACCAGAGATGTTGAACTTCTGAGTTATTGGGCGCCGGGCACATGAGCTGTGCTGCAACCCACCCCCCGGTCTATATTGATCGTTCTGGCGTTGAAATAAATAGTATAGGGCAGACGGTAAGACTCTTTTTGTACACACGATACATTATGTTCATTATTTTTAGGCCCACTATCAGAGATGTTGGATGTTGAACTTTTGAGTTTTGGGCGCCGGGCGCATGAGCTGTGCTGCAACCCACCCCCCGGTCTATGTCGATCGTTCTGGCGTTGAAATAAATAGTATAGGGCAGACGGTAAGACTCTTTTTGTACACACGATACATTATGTTCATTATTTTTAGGCCCACTATCAGAGATGTTGGATATTGAACTTTTGAGTTTTGGGCGCCGGGCGCATGAACTGTGCTGCAACCCCCCGGTCTATATCGTTCTGGCGTTGAAAATAATAGTATAGGGCAGACGGTAAGACTCTTTTTGTACACACGATACATTATGTTCATTATTTCATTATTTTTAGGCCCACTACCAGAGATGCCGAACTCTGCTGCAACTCCGGTCTATATCGTTCACAAGGGCGGGTAAACCGGCCCGGGAAACCATTAACACCGGCCCGGTCCATTATTATTAAAAAAAATTTTAGGCACTCAATATTCATAAGCATGAATGTTATGCTACAAATATTATTTCGGTTAAATTCGTGATTATATTATATTATAATTATATTTATTATATTTATACATACATATATACATACATACATACATACATGTTTATTATATTTATATTTATTACATTTTAATAAATATGTCCACTAATAATTGTATTGTTTTCTATACGTATCCCGTTGGAATGCAACATACAAGTTGCTCCAAACACTACCTACGGGTAGATATTGCGACAAAACTGATATATTCACCCACCGGACTTGCCCGTAGGTAGTGGGTAGACACGATTTTTTTTTTCAAAATCGAAATTAAGCGATGGCAATTTTGTTGTGCCATAAGGGCACTATTTGCAGCAACTTTTCTTTATAACATTTTGTCGTGACATGAAAACTTCAATCGTTTGTACTAGAAAAAATGGAGCATGCGCTCTACCCGCCTGCTGCTGGCGCGGTAGGTCGGTCATATTTGTTCCGTGACGTCAGAGTTTTGTTTTTTCCAAATTGTGTTCGATCGCTCGAACGGATTTCGAATAAATCGGCGTGAGCCGGTTTCTAGCATCAAGCGCCAGACATTCCGTCGAGAAAATCTCGTGTGCGGATTTTCGGGTCCAAAGCCAGAAAAGAGCCCGGGCAACAAATGTACACATGGTCCCCCGGCTCTTTTCTGGCTTTGGACCCGAAAATCCGCACACGAGATTTTCTTTATTACGGGTAGATATGTCCAGCAAACTTATATATTCACCCGCCGCACTAAAACCCAAGCTGGTGGGTGAATATGTTAGTTTTCCTGGAAATATCTACCCATACGTAGTGGTA
The DNA here is from genome assembly GCA_940337035.1 of Agriotes lineatus. Classification (NCBI taxonomy): domain Eukaryota; kingdom Metazoa; phylum Arthropoda; class Insecta; order Coleoptera; family Elateridae; genus Agriotes; species Agriotes lineatus. The sequence goes on along the minus strand of OW679198.1, from coordinate 154,671,772 downwards.
AAACAAAATTTTTTTTTATTACGGGTATATATGTCCAGCAAACTTATATATTCACCCGCCGCACTAAAACCCGGGATACGGATAGAAAACAACACAATTATTACTGGAGATATTTATTAAAATATAATATATATAAATATAATAAATATAATTATAATATAATATAATCACGAATTTAACCGAAATATTATTTGTAGCCCCCTTTGGAAAACTGAAAAAGACTATAACAAAGCAGTGAACCGCCTACGAAGGGATAGATTCAGGGCCGTATTTAGGATCGCTGACATGGAGTACGAATATTGTGTTCGCTCTCTAATTGCAATTAGAGATAGGGTAATAAGTCAGTCATTGAGGTTTAGTAGACGATCACTACTAATGGTATGTTTTTTTTAAGGATCTATTGCAAAGTGGACAATCCGTCGGGGATTCCTGCCGAGCAACTTTTACCTTCAAGCAGGTACAAAGCCAACTTGACCGTTTGCAATTTCTGTTTTGTTTTTTTTAACAGTTACAGATCCTCCTGGGGGCTACATACAATATTTACGTTCACATAAGAGAAATGATCTACGTTGTAGTTCATAGTGATATGCTCATATGCTATTCAATTCAGAAGCCTCATTACCAGTTCAAGCCTTCCAATACTGGGTTTGCAATTGCTAGTGTGAAATACAGCAGATTGTTTGGTGTGGAAGATCCCTTGCTAGGGTTGGAACTCCTTAGTCTCGGCAAAATTCTAAGTAGGACATTGACCATATGACAAAAGCAGTCGGTGTCTAAGGTATATAGTTATAGTCACTGTATCTAAGGTACCTGGTACTCTGCATGCCTAGACCTTGTCCATTAACTAACAAACAAACAAACAAACAAGTTAGTCCAAAAGAATTACAATCTGTAACCTCAAATTTTAACAAATACGCAAACATATTCTTCCATATCATTTCACGCATACCTGCAACAGATAACTTTACCCTAGTCGATACGCGCTTCGGCTCGTTATACAACATAGCCATCACCACCAGGACCTGTGAAATGCAATCAACAAATCCTCTTTTTTGACATGCCTGTTTCCGAACAGGGCAGGGTATTTTGTCCTTTGGGTATGTTCTGTGTATTTTGTACACACGATACATTATGTTCATTATTTCAATATTTTTATGTCTGGCGCTTGCTTGATGCTAGAAACCGGCTCACGTCGATTTTTTCGAAATCCGTTCGAGCGATCGAACACAATTTGGAAAAAACAAAACTATAAAGGTGCTCTAAACAAAGCTCTGACGTCACGGAACAAATATGACCGACCTACCGCTCCAGCAGCAGGCGGGTAGAGCGCATGCTCCATTTTTTCTAGTACAAACGATTGAAGTTTTCATGTCACGACAAAATGTTATAAAGAAAAGTTGCTGCAAATAGTGCCCTCATGGCACAAAAAAATTGCCATCGCTTAATTTCGACTTTGAAAAAAAAATCGTGTCTACCCACTACCTACGGGCTAGTCCGGTGGGTGAATATATCAGTTTTTCTGAAATATCTACCCGTTTCTACGGGTAGATATGTCCAGCAAACTTATATATTCACCCGCCGCACTAAAACCCAAGCTGGTGGGTGAATATGTTAGTTTCCCTGGAAATATCTACCCATACGTAGTGGTAAAACGATATTTTTTTTATTACGGGTAGATATGTCCAGCAAACTTATATATTCACCCGCCACACTAAAAACACAAGCCGGTGGGTGAATATGTTAGTTTTCTGGAAATATCTACCCATACGTAGTGGTTGAATGTTTTTTTTAATTACGGGTAGATATGTCCAGCAAACTTATATATTCACCCGCCGCACTAAAACCCAAGCTGGTGGGTGAATATGTTAGTTTTCCTGGAAATATCTACCCATACGTAGTGGTAAAACGATATTTTTTTTATTACGGGTAGATATGTCCAGCAAACTTATATATTCACCCGCCACACTAAAAACACAAGCCGGTGGGTGAATATGTTAGTTTTCTGGAAATATCTACCCATACGTAGTGGTTGAACGATTTTTTTAATTACGGGTAGATATGTCCAGCAAACTTATATATTCACCCGCCGCACTAAAACCCAAGCTGGTGGGTGAATATGTTAGTTTTCCTGGAAATATCTACCCATACGTAGTGGTAAAACGATATTTTTTTTATTACGGGTAGATATGTCCAGCAAACTTATATATTCACCCGCCACACTAAAAACACAAGCCGGTGGGTGAATATGTTAGTTTTCTGGAAATATCTACCCATACGTAGTGGTAAAACGATATTTTTTTTATTACGGGTAGATATGTCCAGCAAACTTATATATTCACCCGCCGCACTAAAACCCAAGCTGGTGGGTGAATATGTTAGTTTTCTGGAAATATCTACCCATACGTAGTGGTAAAACGATATTTTTTTTATTACGGGTAGATATGTCCAGCAAACTTATATATTCACCCGCCACACTAAAAACACAAGCCGGTGGGTGAATATGTTAGTTTTCTGGAAATATCTACCCATACGTAGTGGTTGAACGATTTTTTTAATTACGGGTAGATATGTCCAGCAAACTTATATATTCACCCGCCGCACTAAAACCCAAGCTGGTGGGTGAATATGTTAGTTTTCCTGGAAATATCTACCCATACGTAGTGGTAAAACGATATTTTTTTTATTACGGGTAGATATGTCCAGCAAACTTATATATTCACCCGCCGCACTAAAACCCAAGCTGGTGGGTGAATATGTTAGTTTTCCTGGAAATATCTACCCATACGTAGTGGTAAAACGATATTTTTTTTATTACGGGTAGATATGTCCAGCAAACTTATATATTCACCCGCCGCACTAAAACCCAAGCTGGTGGGTGAATATGTTAGTTTTCCTGGAAATATCTACCCATACGTAGTGGTAAAACGATATTTTTTTTATTACGGGTAGATATGTCCAGCAAACTTATATATTCACCCGCCGCACTAAAACCCAAGCTGGTGGGTGAATATGTTAGTTTTCCTGGAAATATCTACCCATACGTAGTGGTAAAACGATATTTTTTTTATTACGGGTAGATATGTCCAGCAAACTTATATATTCACCCGCCGCACTAAAACTCAAGCTGGTGGGTGAATATGTTAGTTTTCCTGGAAATATCTACCCATACGTAGTGGTAAAACGATATTTTTTTAATTACGGGTAGATATGTCCAGCAAACTTATATATTCACCCGCCGCACTAAAACCCAAGCTGGTGGGTGAATATGTTAGTTTTCCTGGAAATATCTACCCATACGTAGTGGTAAAACGATATTTTTTTAATTACGGGTAGATATGTCCAGCAAACTTATATATTCACCCGCCGCACTAAAACCCAAGCTGGTGGGTGAATATGTTAGTTTTCCTGGAAATATCTACCCATACGTAGTGGTAAAACGATATTTTTTTTATTACGGGTAGATATGTCCAGCAAACTTATATATTCACCCGCCGCACTAAAACTCAAGCTGGTGGGTGAATATGTTAGTTTTCTGGAAATATCTACCCATACGTAGTGGTAAAACGATATTTTTTTTATTACGGGTAGATATGTCCAGCAAACTTATATATTCACCCGCCGCACTAAAACCCAAGCTGGTGGGTGAATATGTTAGTTTTCTGGAAATATCTACCCATACGTAGTGGTAAAACGATATTTTTTTTATTACGGGTAGATATGTCCAGCAAACTTATATATTCACCCGCCACACTAAAAACACAAGCCGGTGGGTGAATATGTTAGTTTTCTGGAAATATCTACCCATACGTAGTGGTTGAACGATTTTTTTAATTACGGGTAGATATGTCCAGCAAACTTATATATTCACCCGCCGCACTAAAACCCAAGCTGGTGGGTGAATATGTTAGTTTTCCTGGAAATATCTACCCATACGTAGTGGTAAAACGATATTTTTTTTATTACGGGTAGATATGTCCAGCAAACTTATATATTCACCCGCCGCACTAAAACCCAAGCTGGTGGGTGAATATGTTAGTTTTCCTGGAAATATCTACCCATACGTAGTGGTAAAACGATATTTTTTTTATTACGGGTAGATATGTCCAGCAAACTTATATATTCACCCGCCGCACTAAAACCCAAGCTGGTGGGTGAATATGTTAGTTTTCCTGGAAATATCTACCCATACGTAGTGGTAAAACGATATTTTTTTTATTACGGGTAGATATGTCCAGCAAACTTATATATTCACCCGCCGCACTAAAACCCAAGCTGGTGGGTGAATATGTTAGTTTTCCTGGAAATATCTACCCATACGTAGTGGTAAAACGATATTTTTTTTATTACGGGTAGATATGTCCAGCAAACTTATATATTCACCCGCCGCACTAAAACCCAAGCTGGTGGGTGAATATGTTAGTTTTCCTGGAAATATCTACCCATACGTAGTGGTAAAACGATATTTTTTTTATTACGGGTAGATATGTCCAGCAAACTTATATATACACCCGCCGCACTAAAACTCAAGCTGGTGGGTGAATATGTTAGTTTTCTGGAAATATCTACCCATACGTAGTGGTAAAACGATATTTTTTTTATTACGGGTAGATATGTCCAGCAAACTTATATATTCACCCGCCGCACTAAAACCCAAGCTGGTGGGTGAATATGTTAGTTTTCTGGAAATATCTACCCATACGTAGTGGTAAAACGATATTTTTTTTATTACGGGTAGATATGTCCAGCAAACTTATATATTCACCCGCCACACTAAAAACACAAGCCGGTGGGTGAATATGTTAGTTTTCTGGAAATATCTACCCATACGTAGTGGTTGAACGATTTTTTTAATTACGGGTAGATATGTCCAGCAAACTTATATATTCACCCGCCGCACTAAAACCCAAGCTGGTGGGTGAATATGTTAGTTTTCCTGGAAATATCTACCCATACGTAGTGGTAAAACGATATTTTTTTTATTACGGGTAGATATGTCCAGCAAACTTATATATTCACCCGCCGCACTAAAACCCAAGCTGGTGGGTGAATATGTTAGTTTTCCTGGAAATATCTACCCATACGTAGTGGTAAAACGATATTTTTTTTATTACGGGTAGATATGTCCAGCAAACTTATATATTCACCCGCCGCACTAAAACCCAAGCTGGTGGGTGAATATGTTAGTTTTCTGGAAATATCTACCCATACGTAGTGGTAAAACGATATTTTTTTTATTACGGGTAGATATGTCCAGCAAACTTATATATTCACCCGCCACACTAAAAACACAAGCCGGTGGGTGAATATGTTAGTTTTCTGGAAATATCTACCCATACGTAGTGGTTGAACGATTTTTTTAATTACGGGTAGATATGTCCAGCAAACTTATATATTCACCCGCCGCACTAAAACCCAAGCTGGTGGGTGAATATGTTAGTTTTCCTGGAAATATCTACCCATACGTAGTGGTAAAACGATATTTTTTTTATTACGGGTAGATATGTCCAGCAAACTTATATATTCACCCGCCGCACTAAAACCCAAGCTGGTGGGTGAATATGTTAGTTTTCTGGAAATATCTACCCATACGTAGTGGTAAAACGATATTTTTTTTATTACGGGTAGATATGTCCAGCAAACTTATATATTCACCCGCCACACTAAAAACACAAGCCGGTGGGTGAATATGTTAGTTTTCTGGAAATATCTACCCATACGTAGTGGTTGAACGATTTTTTTAATTACGGGTAGATATGTCCAGCAAACTTATATATTCACCCGCCGCACTAAAACCCAAGCTGGTGGGTGAATATGTTAGTTTTCCTGGAAATATCTACCCATACGTAGTGGTAAAACGATATTTTTTTTATTACGGGTAGATATGTCCAGCAAACTTATATATTCACCCGCCGCACTAAAACTCAAGCTGGTGGGTGAATATGTTAGTTTTCTGGAAATATCTACCCATACGTAGTGGTAAAACGATATTTTTTTTATTACGGGTAGATATGTCCAGCAAACTTATATATTCACCCGCCGCACTAAAACCCAAGCTGGTGGGTGAATATGTTAGTTTTCTGGAAATATCTACCCATACGTAGTGGTAAAACGATATTTTTTTTATTACGGGTAGATATGTCCAGCAAACTTATATATTCACCCGCCACACTAAAAACACAAGCCGGTGGGTGAATATGTTAGTTTTCTGGAAATATCTACCCATACGTAGTGGTTGAACGATTTTTTTAATTACGGGTAGATATGTCCAGCAAACTTATATATTCACCCGCCGCACTAAAACCCAAGCTGGTGGGTGAATATGTTAGTTTTCCTGGAAATATCTACCCATACGTAGTGGTAAAACGATATTTTTTTTATTACGGGTAGATATGTCCAGCAAACTTATATATTCACCCGCCGCACTAAAACCCAAGCTGGTGGGTGAATATGTTAGTTTTCCTGGAAATATCTACCCATACGTAGTGGTAAAACGATATTTTTTTTATTACGGGTAGATATGTCCAGCAAACTTATATATTCACCCGCCGCACTAAAACCCAAGCTGGTGGGTGAATATGTTAGTTTTCCTGGAAATATCTACCCATACGTAGTGGTAAAACGATATTTTTTTTATTACGGGTAGATATGTCCAGCAAACTTATATATTCACCCGCCGCACTAAAACCCAAGCTGGTGGGTGAATATGTTAGTTTTCCTGGAAATATCTACCCATACGTAGTGGTAAAACGATATTTTTTTTATTACGGGTAGATATGTCCAGCAAACTTATATATTCACCCGCCGCACTAAAACTCAAGCTGGTGGGTGAATATGTTAGTTTTCCTGGAAATATCTACCCATACGTAGTGGTAAAACGATATTTTTTTTATTACGGGTAGATATGTCCAGCAAACTTATATATTCACCCGCCGCACTAAAACCCAAGCTGGTGGGTGAATATGTTAGTTTTCCTGGAAATATCTACCCATACGTAGTGGTAAAACGATATTTTTTTTATTACGGGTAGATATGTCCAGCAAACTTATATATTCACCCGCCGCACTAAAACCCAAGCTGGTGGGTGAATATGTTAGTTTTCCTGGAAATATCTACCCATACGTAGTGGTAAAACGATATTTTTTTATTACGGGTAGATATGTCCAGCAAACTTATATATTCACCCTCCGCACTAAAACCCAAGCTGGTGGGTGAATATGTTAGTTTTCCTGGAAATATCTACCCATACGTAGTGGTAAAACGATATTTTTTTTATTACGGGTAGATATGTCCAGCAAACTTATATATTCACCCGCCGCACTAAAACTCAAGCTGGTGGGTGAATATGTTAGTTTTCCTGGAAATATCTACCCATACGTAGTGGTAAAACGATATTTTTTTTATTACGGGTAGATATGTCCAGCAAACTTATATATTCACCCGCCGCACTAAAACTCAAGCTGGTGGGTGAATATGTTAGTTTTCCTGGAAATATCTACCCATACGTAGTGGTAAAACGATATTTTTTTTATTACGGGTAGATATGTCCAGCAAACTTATATATTCACCCGCCGCACTAAAACCCAAGCTGGTGGGTGAATATGTTAGTTTTCCTGGAAATATCTACCCATACGTAGTGGTAAAACGATATTTTTTTTATTACGGGTAGATATGTCCAGCAAACTTATATATTCACCCGCCGCACTAAAACCCAAGCTGGTGGGTGAATATGTTAGTTTTCCTGGAAATATCTACCCATACGTAGTGGTAAAACGATATTTTTTTTATTACGGGTAGATATGTCCAGCAAACTTATATATTCACCCGCCGCACTAAAACCCAAGCTGGAGGGCGAATGTTAGTTTTCTGGAAATATCTACCCATACGTAGTGGTAAAACGATATTTTTTTTATTACGGGTAGATATGTCCAGCAAACTTATATATTCACCCGCCGCACTAAAACCCAAGCTGGTGGGTGAATATGTTAGTTTTCCTGGAAATATCTACCCATACGTAGTGGTAAAACGATATTTTTTTTATTACGGGTAGATATGTCCAGCAAACTTATATATTCACCCGCAACACTAAAAACACAAGCCGGTGGGTGAATATGTTAGTTTTCCTGGAAATATCTACCCATACGTAGTGGTAAAACGATATTTTTTTTATTACGGGTAGATATGTCCAGCAAACTTATATATTCACCCGCCGCACTAAAACCCAAGCTGGTGGGTGAATATGTTAGTTTTCCTGGAAATATCTACCCATACGTAGTGGTAAAACGATATTTTTTTTATTACGGGTAGATATGTCCAGCAAACTTATATATTCACCCGCAACACTAAAAACACAAGTCGGTGGGTGAATATGTTAGTTTTCCTGGAAATATCTACCCATACGTAGTGGTAAAACGATATTTTTTTTATTACGGGTAGATATGTCCAGCAAACTTATATATTCACCCGCAACACTAAAAACACAAGCCGGTGGGTGAATATGTTAGTTTTCCTGGAAATATCTACCCATACGTAGTGGTTGAAGGAATTTTTTTATTACGGGTAGATATATCCAGCAAACTTATATATTCACCCGCCGCACTAAAACCCGGGATACGGATAGAAAACAACACAATTATTACTGAAGATATTTATTAAAGTATAATAAATATAATTATAATACATATTCACGAATTTCACCGAAATATTTGTAGCATAACATTCATATTGTGTGCCTAAAAATTTTTTTAATAACAATTTCAACACCAGAACGATATGGACTCGGGGGGGGTTGCAGCACAGTTCATGCACCCGGCGCGATCTGTATCTATCCCTTCGTAGGCGGTTCACTGCTTTGTGATACTCTTTTTCAGTTTTCAGCTCACGGTACCCTCTCTCTGGCAAGGCGAGTACTGGACACTTCAAGTACCGGAAAATACCCATTTTTACTTCGCTTGGGACTGGCAAATTCACCATTAACCATTGGCTAGGCCCGCTTTAATTTTAACAGAGGCTGGTGAATCACAACAATGCAACAACGCGGTGTTGTGAGGCAGTACGTCGGTGTGTCTATTATATTTGTTGTGAGGCAGTACGACGGTGCAGGCAGTACGTCGGTGCGTCTATACTCGTATTTTCAACGCCAGAACGATGGATATAGACCGGGGGGTGGGTTGCAGCACAGCTCATGCGCCCGGCGCCCAAAACTCAAAAGTTCAACATGCAACATCTCTGATAGTGGGCCTAAAAATAATGAAATAATGAACATAATGTATCGTGTGTACAAAAAGAGTCTTACCGTCTGCCCTATACTATTTATTTCAACGCCAGAACGATCGACATAGACCGGGAGGTGGGTTGCAGCACAGCTCATGCGCCCGGCGTCTAAACTCAAAAGTTCAACATCCAACATCTCTGATAGTGGGCCTAAAAATATTGAAATAATGAACATAATGTAACGGGTGTACAAAAAGAGTCTTACCCTGCCCTATGTGATAATTTTTAACGCCAGCAAAACCGTGGAGAGCTGTTGGCGCCGTTTACCATCTTTCAAGTTGTTAAATTCCTGCCTCAATCTTTCTTCGTCCATAGCTAGCACCGATCGTTTAGGCACTTTGTAGGACGAGGGCTCGGTGCCCTCGGTGCACGTAATCTCGTAGTGGGTTCTTGAAATGCTGGTAACGACGGCGGGCCATAGAGGCCACGATCTGAACCGCACCATCACTCGTTCGCCAACAGCGAAAACGGGCCGGGGCGCTTTGATTTTCTTTGGTTTTCTAAGGGGTACACTCAGCTTTCTCTTGCCCTTTGCTTGCTGCTCCTCCTCCTCCTCAGCCTCTTCAGCCTCCTCCGGTTCCTCCTCTTCCTCTTCTTCGTGCTCAGTTTCCAACTTGTCCACGACCGTGGGCTCCAGGGCACCAATTAATGGGGCTATTACGGCCTCTTGGAATGCGCCCGGAGAGCTGGCGGCATAGTGCCCCAAGACCTCGCTATCGTTACTAAGAAAAAGGTGTACCTATAAACATGTGTCCGGAAATGTTTCGTTACGCAGGTAGAATACGCTCTTGAAATTATGACATATAATTTAGAAAAACCCTGTATGTTTTGAATAACGGGGAAGTACTAAAAAGATAAATTTATATTTATGAGTAGCTAACTTACTCAACCACAGCGATGCCACCCTGTACTGCAACTTCGGCCCCCGTCACTATCAAGCCCTGCTCTACCGGGTCTACCTCGGCTAATGCCACCGCCCGCTCATCTTGTTTAAAGACATCGTCCTCGTCCTCCTCTAAAACAGGCACAACTCGACGCCGCCGAAGCTGCAACCCCGGTAGCCCGTAAATAAGGCATCTATCGCGGATGCGCTTCGGCAGCTCGTAATTTGTCTGATGGTGCAACTTGAAAAACATGCGCATGTCCTCCTCGTAGTCAGCTATACTGTTGAGACCAAATAGAACGGGATTTTGTAATATAGACTGCATCTCCGACCTGCAAAATAATCCCTTCAGGACGGATCTTAAGTTGTCAATTTCCTTTTGCGTGAACGGGCGGCGTTGGTGCTGAGCTTCGGTTTCGGTAGCATACTGTTCGGTGTCTAGTTGCAGGATTGTACGGTTGACGATGGTTTTCAGATCATTAATGGAAACGATTTGTTTCGCTTTAATTTTTTCGTAACACATGGGAATGTTAGTTTCCATGTTTTTTCTGCTGAAAAGGCAAAAAAAATAACTCATTTATAAAAATACAGGGTGATACGTCAACGGTGGCATTGTATAATAACCAGTCTTTAAGATTTATGTAATGAAACGTTTTCAGTTGCATTAAAAAAAAAAGTTCTACACCTTTTTACCCTGCTCTCCCCTACATACTTTTGGACTAATGTAAATTTGGCTAAGTCGACTTATTTTAGGTCAAGGAAGCCACCGTTGATTCATTACCGATAACCCTATATGTACCGTGCATTAAACTATTAGTACTTACTGCTTATGGACGAAGTAGGTGACCGTAAAGGAGGTGGAGTAGGCCCACGGTTGAATGTAGTCGAGTCTTGCGTTCTCGAATATCCCCATCAGGCGATACATACTTGGTCTCTTGAGGGCTGACTTCCTCAGCTTTACCCCCGATGGCAGTGGATCGCAGTACGCCGCGTTTATGCAATTCAACTGCCAAGGCTGAAGGGCGATGATCGGCGGTATACGTTTGCTCTCGGCAAATAAATAGCGAAAACAGCGGACCAACCTCACCATAGTTAAGGGGTAGGCCCTAAAGCTGTTGCGCGTGAAATTGACCTCGCAGGAACTCATTTGAAAAACTTTATACTTCACACTTCGTCAATAATACGTTTCAACCCTGGTTAGGGGGTTAGGCGACCCGGAGGTAGGCCCCAAAGCTATTGCGCGTCAAATTGACCACGCGGGAACTCATTTGAAAAAACTTTTACTTCACACTTCCAACGTCAAAAATACGTTTCAACCCTGTTTAGGCACACCGGAGGTAGGCCCCAAAGCTATTGCGCGTCAAATTGACCACGCCGGAACTCATTTGAAAAAACTGTTACTTCACACTTCCAACGTCAATAATACGTTTCAGTTTCAACCCTGGTTAGGGGGCTAGGCGCACCGGAGGACCCGGAGGTAGGCCCCAAAGCTATTGCGCGTCATATTGACCACGCCGGAACTCATTTGAAAAAACTGTTACTTCGCACTTCCAACGGCAATAATACGTTTCAGTTTCAACCCTGGTTAGGGGGTTAGGCGCACCGGAGGACCCGGAGGTAGGCCCCAAAGCTATTGCGCGTCATATTGACCACGCCGGAACTCATTTGAAAAAACTGTTACTTCGCACTTCCAACGTCAAAAATACGTTTCAACCCTCGTTAGGCCCACCGGGGGTAGGCCCTAGAGCTGTTGCACGTGAAATGGACCCCGCCGGAACTCATTTGAAACAATTATATTTCAAACTTACTCCATGATCAAAAATACGTTTCAACCTGGTTAGACGCACCGACGTACTGCCATAGATAAAGACAAGAAACGTACTGCCACAGACCATGATTTATATCATGCCACAGACAAGAAAGGAAAAACTAACGCTTACACAGGAAAGTCAGGAAACCAACAACGCTATTGAACGTAATGCGGTTATTTACTACTAGATGGCGCTCAGTTTAGACCACAGAACAATCAGATTCGTCAATTTTGGTTTGTTACTGTTTTAATGAAGAGTGGGCCTTATTACGAAGCCGGGCCTTATTTGGACAACCTACCTTATGCAAACTCGTGCTAAAAGTGTTATTGTACTCGACTTCGGTTTCGTTTCATAATTTTCTTGTCTCGTGCATAAACATTCACTTTTAGCACTTGTTGCCTAATAGTTATTAACTATACAAGTGGGATAAGAGCATCATTAATATACGTGTGTGCAAGCACACAAGTATATTAATGATGCATTATCACACATTTATTGTACAAAATTTTATTTACAACTGTCTAAAATTTAGAAAAGTGCATTAAGAGAAATGTCAGATCTGTCATTTTCAAAACGGTATTTTAGTAGGCAAATGTCATTGTCATTCACTTGACACTATTTCAGTTAGGTAATAAAGCCATTACATATTTCAGTTAGGTAACGAAGCCATTACATAACTGAGTGGCGTAATGAGCTTCATTACCTAACGGAAATAGTGTCAAATGAGGGACGATGAGGGAAGTAAAAATGGCTAAAGTATTTTAATGAATTAGAAAATGAACACTATTCGGAATTTTTTAAGCATTTTTAGTTTTTCTTTTCAATGCCGCGTCATAATACGAATGTTGAAAGAATCTTTTCACTTATAAATACTGCCATGGACTGATGAAATGAATAGATTCAAAGTCCAGACTATTAACGCACCAATGCTGACATACTTCAATTTTAAAACTTTCAGTTGTCAACAATTTTATGATTATTTGTTATGTAATAAAACACTATTCAAAGAAAACTTTATATACGATCAAAATTTAAAAAATGCAGATTCAGCGAGTATATGAAACGTGAAATAAAAACAGGGCAATCCTTACAATTATTTTAGCAGAATAGTACCTTTGTAACTAGATATGGTTTTCATTATTACGTGTTTGTAAATAATTTTTTGCCCGATAAAATGATGTCACCCGCAATAAAATTCTTTTACGCTCGCTGACATAATTTCGCGGGCAAAAAAATCGCCTATTATTGATCGATCAAACACAAATATTAATGGGTGTCCTCTTTTTCCCAATCTCAAATCTGATCACCCTATGCAGAATCCCTTTCCGTCGATGGGTGTGTTTTGCAATTCCCTTGGCTGCAATCAGCGCCCATATCAATACATCACAGTCTCCAACAAACCTCTAGCTTGTGGTATCCAGGGTCACAGATACATAGAATGTAACGAGAGAAAGTAAGAATTTACCACATGTTGTAATTATTAATGTATATTAGTTACCGTTATACACGCTGTATCGCCCATCATGTTGTTTGTATTAATTAGACCCGTTTGGGTCATCAATAACTATGAATTTTATGTATTCTCCTATTTTATTTCTTGATTATATGTATGTGTTTAAAGTCAATTTTACTTGTATTACACTGGTTATGAACAGATTGGTTTTTATTGGGGTGGAAGCGTGAAGTATTTATTTTCAGATATTGAGCTATGGTGGGTCGGCTACCAGAACTTTGTCTCATTGATTATCCGTAACCTCGACTGGGGATTAAAGGTAAGAATTCTTTTGTTCTGAATCAAGCTAGCTGGCAACCAACAGAGTAAATAATTATCTAAATATTAAGACGTACCTACGAGAACTTCTTTTTCAATAAGACTTGTAGCGGTGGGTTCGAACCGCAGTAGGATTAAAGAAGTCCTGTTACATACACTGATATAAAGGAAACGGCAGGTTTCAAATGGATTGAAAAGACAAAACAGAAAGAAATGGAACAGCATTAGAGATGCTGAAGTCCAAAAATGGATGAAAAATGGTGAGAGAGAGATTTGATTTATATGTAATTTGCCATTTCCATTTGCTACTCTGCCAATATAGATATTTATCTCAATACCTTGTAAATATACAATCAACAATAAATATTGTTATGATACATGATGCAGGAAATTAAACATATGAAAGAAATATTTAAAATGAACTAATAAAGTTGGACAGTTACAATAATTGAATCTTGATGGGTATAAAGTTTTGAACATAAATAATGAAAGTAAAAGATACAAGGGTTCTTTTCATTGCTAATCATTTAATATTGTTATATTTATTGGAATGGATTAAACTTAATGGTTGCATTTAATATTTATAAAAATAAACCAAGGTAACATTGACAAATGTATTTGTTAAGAAAATTTTGTATATAGCATTATTTAGAAAAAAAAATAGGAAGTGTGCATCAAGAATTGTCTCTAATGGATATAAAAAGTTTGTTTAAAAACAGTTACATAAAACAACTCAAGAAAGCATGTATATTATTTGGCTATAATAATTTTGGTATAATAAAAAATAGAATCTCTGCCTTAATTTGTCTAAATTTGGTGATAACAAATTAAATAAAGCCTGAAAACAAATCTACGAGGTAAAATAAAGTGAAGTATTTAAAATGGAAAAGATATTGTGACATCAAGTGTTAGAGGAGAAGCTACAGATACAGTTAATTGGATATAGAATACAGGACATTATACTAGTTGAGGGATTTGGATTTATTCATACAAGAGGTATTTTACAATTTATTATTTGATTTGGGTGTTCTGTGGACGTTGCTTGAGACATCAGATTATCTGCAAAAAGGGGAACAAAGTTACAATTGGAATTTATAAACGAATAGAAACTTACCAGGACTTGGATCGTGTGACGGTGACATCCAGAAGGAGCCATGGCATCCGGCAGGAACAGTGACATCCAGGAGTAACAAGGACAGAATTTTGGAACCAAGGGAGTTGATTTGACCGGACGGAGCCAGAAGGAGGTTACCAGGAGGTAGATCGTGTGACGGTGACATCCAGGAGGAGCTAGGACTGGAATTAGGGATCCGAGCAGTTGGTTTGACAGGTCAAGAGTAGTTGAAAGGAGTCACGGACCATCAAAGGGGTTGCTGTTGGTGATTTGGACATTGAGTGCTGCAGTCTATCGATGACAGGATCCAGTAGTGATTGGTGTTTGCAGTGAAAGCATGAGCAGCTATTAAGGTTTGTTAAGATAAGTTGAAAAAGCATTTTGAATACCTAACTGTTAATTTTGAAAGTGATAACATAAAGTTTAGTTAATACTTACATAGGTGATTTGAATAGTAGTAAATGTCAATGTGAGATACAGTTGTCAGTTTACCTGGTTTGATTAATTTTGAAAGTCAAGTTTGACGTTAAGTATCATTGATAGCAAACTAGATTTTGATGAACCCACCCTGAAAATAAGAGCTCTCGATTTAAAAGCAGTTTTCATTTGATACTCAAGACATTACATGAATTAAGGCATAGTTTACCTGGTAATCTATTGCAATATGCACACATCTAGTTTTATTATTTGCAGCCAAAATATTTTAACAAAAAATTGTAAATTTTATTTTTTCATTCAATTAATGAAACGTTTGCTACCAGAGATGGTTAATATTATAAAGTAACAGACAATTATTACTTTTAATTATAATTTAAATCAAATATTTACATTATTTCAGCTTTCTTTAAAATTGTGTAACTGTTTTTAAACCAATACCAAATTCTTTCTATTTTTTAATTCAATTCTACCTACTAGAAAGCATAATTATACAAAGATAAACAAAAGTTATCATAGAAATAAATAGGTCAGATTTATTGTGAGACGTATATTTGCTTCATAATTTGTACTCTAAATACTTATATCCTTTTTACAATACAGTCTGAATTTGATATTCAGTACATACATCATAATAATTACATATGTATACACAGGTTTGAAAATGATAATGATTACACTGAAGGCACATTTTTAAAACAACAAAAGTACGACATTTAAATTTACGCGTTTGTTCATTACAAGGCTTTAAGATACAGATCGAACATTTTATAACGAATAGAAATCACATATATTTTCTTATTTGTATAATTAACACAATTTAAATTCCATGTAATGGTATTTACATAATATATTCTGGTGATATGAAGTACTGAAAATAAGAACGACGTGTGAGAAAGTATTGCGTCAGTACTTATAGTTTTTGAGTTAAAGCGGGCTACAGGCCGACAGAGCAGGCATGTTGGCTTCTCTTGTATTTGTGAATAGAAGCCTAAAAGTCACATATACTTTGTGCATAAAGAGAGTTACAGATTATATATTGTCTTATAAAACCATCACCTCCTATTATTATTTTTTGAAAATATTTAAAAGACTTGTTATCAACTTACTGACTTGACACATGTTGATTAATGATACACTAACTTTCAATACTAAATAAAATACAAAAATCAAATTATCGTTGTAATGTTTGTTCACATCTAATAACATGATTTATTAGTGCGAATTATAATACCTCAAATACTAACACTTACTGATTGTACTACATATAAATTCTAATTAAATCAAATCCATCAAAATATTAAATCATATCAGCAAATAAACAACTATAGATTCTTCTTTTCTATCACCATAACTTTGTCCTCCTCGTCACTAACACACATTCTAGTCAGGTCTGATGCTACCGATGCTGTGTCACAAATACTGTTATGTTCAACTTCATCAAGTCCAGGTAGTATGGAACAGTCCATTTCAATAGATTCTTGCAACAGCGCCTTGGTTGGTCCTTGTACAGCTTGTGTAATGGACAATTCCGGAGGCGGTATGTCACACGACAGCGTTTCTATTTCTGGTATACTTATCGACAGTTGATTTGTGCTGTGTGAAAGCATGCTGTTTAATTAAGAGTGTGAACTTGAAAGAAAAAGAAAGACATAAAACCTTACTTGTTGTGCCAAACAGATTAATTAACATACATAACATAGGTCTATCTTGTTTCAAAACAAAATTGAGTTTTGATACACTTAAATACATTTGTTTTGTAAAAGACAGGTCATACGATCATTTTGTTTTATCAAATTTGTTTGTCAAACATGTTCCTTGACGTTATAGAACAATGTTTGTTGTACTCTATCAAACTGGGCAGTCACACCATCAAACTTGATGTTTGCAACTGCTTCAATCAGCTGTTATTCTTATTAGTGAGGTATGGTCTGCAGTCAAGGAGGAAGTTGTTAATTGTTAATGTGTATTTTTGTTAAGAAATGGAAGTACCAGTCATCATCCTTTGGTTAGTAGTAGGATTAAGTCTAGTATTGTAAAATTAAAAATAGTGAAAATCTAGGAAAGTGTGGGCCCGTAAGTGGTTACAATAGCATGATCAAGAACGAGTGGTACACAAAGAATTGAAATCTGAAGATTATGATAGCTTAAAAATTTATTTGAGGGTAGGCGAAAGAGTGTTTATAGAACTTGTAATTGCGCAGAATCGCGTCAAACTGTTGCTCGGATATTAAAGCACGTTTTATTTTTAGAGATGTTTAACAAACACAATTGGTGACGTTATAAATATATCATCATTGGAGTATAACAAACAAATTTGATGCAACAAAATGATCCTATAACCTATGCTTAAAACTGAACCAAAGATGAAATAATGTGATACAACTATGTAGTGTACTAACAAGTCACACTGTAATTTGATGCCAAATTATTGATGGAGAATTATGATGACACAAACACAGTGCAGCTGGGTAGATGGAATGAACAGTCCTGGAATTTTGTACAACGGTACATCATCTTCAAATCTGGAAAATGTTCCTCTGCATGAGATATTTAAAAAGTTTTTTTGTGTTAAGCCAAAACCAAAGCACTTTCTTTAAGCATCTATAACGGACCTTTTTTTCTCCGATTGGATGAAAAATTGTACCTTTTCGCTGTAATTCTGCTATCAGTAACATGGTTACATTTTGGATTCAATCCGATTGGGGAAAAAATACTGGCTACCGGACTTGGCTGGTACCTTGTCCAACAAATGCTTTTCCTGGTTATCACAACATGCTATTCCCATCACCAAAACTAAATAAATTAGTAATTCTTGTTGGAATAAGCTTTTACTTCTTCATGAAAGTTAGAAGAATAGAACTCATATTCCTACTTAGCATCATTTTGGTTTGTGTTATCTAAAATGATGCATTCTGAAGTAGGTAATTACATTTTCATAGATTTGCATCAGCCTTTTAATAAGTTTGCAAGACATTATTACAGCTTTGCGTTCAATTTTCATAATGTTTTTGTAAACTGTTGGCAGTTTTTAGTGAATTTTCGTCAAGTTTCTTAAATAAAATTTTCTCTAACACTAACAATGCATTTAGAATAATAGTCTGTGGATACAGAAGTGCAGATCTGCATGTTTCTAAAGAAATGAATATTAAATTTACTCTATTTTAAATGTGATTTTTTTACGTTATTAACTGTTCCATTTGTTGTAGTCTAGCTGTAGCTGTGTAAGTTGTCGTGTAAGTTATCATGCCCACCACCTCATGAAAGCAAATATTTTTTACTTAAATGTTAATAAACAGCAACTTGCTTTTAAATGATTGGTCTCTGGATGAAAGTTATGCTTGTGGTTAAATAAATTGTGACTGTGGGCCACTGATTATTGACTCAGGTTTCCTCCACTTATTTTCTCCATTACATATTGAACGTGTCTTTAGAAACTTGTATATTGGCATCAAATTTGAGTAATCTGCCCGTGCAACGTTTAAAAGCGAGTAACTTTTTATAGGGATTTCATTATCAAATGAAAATATTGTAACCAGTATGATAGTCCTGAGATATTGCTTATTTGAAAATACCGGGTGTCTTAAAATGAATTACATCTAGTATGCTTGGAATTTCCCATAATGCAATCCACGTATATGTTAAAATATGCAGTGTCCAATACTACACTCGTATCTTTGTCTCAGTCCATTTCATAAAGTTTTTGACAGTGTTTCATATACTTAATTCTGTTCTCTGTGTTTTCCAATGTTATTTTTAGTTAAAACTCTTTTAAAGTAGGTACCTAACTATATGGTGCACTACCAATCGATTTTTACGAAATTTACACTAATACTTGCCAGTAATATTCTTTGTGTGAAGGATAATATTTTGTAAATAGTAATATCAATCAATACTATGCTACGATCATTTTTGCGGTCCGTCTTGTTACTTTTTGTATAG